>SOPF01026985.1:0-11399 GCA_012979155.1 Hypericum perforatum
TCATGCATGAAACGGAAGCAAATACGTGTGTGTTTATGCACACATCAAGGGGCAACGGATAAGTTTGGTCTCCGAACGGATACGAGGTGGCAGATAAGGGTCAACCAGCGGGTGACACGTGATAGACCGGATCAGGACAAGGTTGTTTCCGAAGAGGTGCGATGAAGTAGATCAGTACAAGGCTGTCTGTCAGGTTTTCGAAGGGGCACAACGGACTGGATAAGGTCCAAGCCTATCTAGAAGAGGCTGCAGACAGGGAATGCCAACGGACGCATCCCCTCGGAGTGCCTGATCCCCCTGCCACCACCAGCCTATAAATAGGCATGCCCTCCTCACTTCCAATTTATCCCAGCAGCAAGTGCTTCATGTGCATTGTTGTCTTCTTTTCTTCCCCCGTTCTACATACTAGAAATCCGAGTCAAGAAAGTTCCGGGTATATAAGGGTTCGCCCGAAAGTTCGAGTTCGTGTGCAACGTTCTTGGAAATGCCCGATAGTCATTGTATCTTGGGGACGATTGCCTTAGCCCGTACGCACTGAAATATACGGGGCAATCTCGTCTTACGGAGAAAGTGTCTAACACTTGCCTCGACTATAGCCCGATCCTAATCAAGTACTCGTATCCGTACAAACAACAATATTTTAATTTAATGAATATTTCTCAAGTTTGAATTTTTGATAATACATCAATATTATATATTATTAAAAAATATTTGTTACTATTTAAAAATCTTATTTAGTTCGAGGTTGACACTATCAACCAAAAAAGATACCGACCTTGCTCGAGGTGTCTTATTTCGAGAATAATTACACAATGAGCCATCTTTGATATGCTCTATCGTTTTCGCGAACTGCCCCATCTCAATGACATTAGCTAGGTTCATACCATTTTAGACAATTCTGCAATCTATTGTCTTCTACAAAACATTTCCATTTTTCTTTTAAGATAGCTTGAAAGGTGACAATTGAACGTAAAAGTATGGGTTCTCAACCGAATAAAAATTTGTTAAATACGGGAGTTTCTTGAAAGTGTAGCAAATTGGACCACCTAGAAAATGATAGGATAGGACAAGAGTCATGGGAGGTCACTTTAGTATGATTAAGGCTTATCTGATGCCACGATTAAGCAGAATTTAATACACACATGGGAAGCTGGAAGTTTAAATATGCTCAATTATATTCTGATCTTTAGCATAATTAGGAGTGAAGAATTAAGGAACAAAATAACTGCGATTAGAGACAAGTTAGGTCAAAATGAACTTTCCATCGTTCAAATGTCCTACAAGGTTTGATCTACTCATTAGGAATTCATGTACTCCGTGGTTTCAAAAAGTAGGTAAAAGTGAGGCTCTATTACAATGGTTTATATGGACAGCAAGTTAACAAGTCACAGCATATGCAAATTGCTTGCTACCCATGCCATGCATGTGAAGCAATCGATATTAGAGACATTGTATGGTCATGATCCTTCAACCGGGCTTGCACATGCAAAATTCTATAAAGCTGTAAATAAAAATTGAAAAGAAATCTAGAAGTTTACGCGGGATTGTTGGGTTTTTATAAAGTGACTAAATTTTCAAGTTCTATTTTAAAATGAAAAAATTAAATTGATATTAGATTAAATTAATTTTGTGTCACATGATATGCTATCTTTGCAGAGTCAACTTTTTTCCAGCGTCACGAAGTGGACCAACTGGTCAGGAATAAGCAGCTCTGAATTTCTGATTGTAAATAATATGTGATTCTAGTGATATAAAATTGGGCGTCTAACTAGGTACTTTTACATTTTTAAGCAGATTTTTTTATTATAATCCTAAAATTTTGGTATGTAGGTGTAGAAACAGATTACTAAATTATTAATTGTAAGAATAGTGAGCGTGATTCCAATTTTAGTTGACATAATATTATAATGAACTAATCTTGTACTCGTACAACCCATTGCAATACTTTTTGGTTAAGTAAAAGCCTAAGTGATTACACCATTATGGAAATTATGACAACATACATCAAATTTTTATGTAACTACTAGTACTTCTAAGATTCTCGACGACATGTATATATGTTTGAATATAAGAATCCAACCAAGTAGAGACATGGTTATTTTGTTTTACAGGGTTGTACTTGCCACACTTACTACCTGTAACTAGAAAATCAACCAACCAACTCCACAGTTGAAACTAACAAACTAATTCCTTTGGACCACAGCTAATTTTTCCTTTCTTAATTTCATCCCTTTTTTGTCCTATTTTAATTTCTTGTCCCGAATCCTTTTGCCAAGCCGAAACCACATGTTGTTTTTTTTGTTTCATCTTCTGAATGCAACTTCATTCCAAAACAGTATATAATTCTGTATCTTTATCGTTTGTCTTAGTATCACCGTGCACACCGTCACAGAATTGTTTCTTTAGGGGAATGATCTCATGGAATTTTATCTCCAAACGTGAGTTTGCATAAGTGATAATTTCGTTGAAGATGTCTTATACTTAAGTATTATGCATTAGGAAAATTATTCTTTAAATAAAGTTTGATAATTCTCAATTCTAAAAATAAAAAATTTCAAATGTGAGACAAGAATGCGCGCTACTAATTGTGGTTGTTTGATAATGAGTTACTCAATGCAGTAATATCTAAAGAGAGAGCTTTGTCGGTGATGTCCGAATTTGAGATTGTTAAAAAATAAATACAGCAACAAATTGTAATCAAAGAAAGAAAGGGGCACAATAATTGATATTTTCCTTGAAACAAATTCCGCTGACAGATGTACAACTAACCAGCCAGTACTACATCTGTGAGGAAAACCCATAATAATTTCCTAGCTACCAAATTTACACAATACCTCTCCTTAATTCCACTAAACTAATCAACAACACCTGATCATCATCGATCATGGGTCATAATTCACTCACTCAACCAAGTCAGCCATTAATTAGGTTGACATAAAAAAAAAACCCCTTTTAATTCCAGCTAGGGGTTACTAAAAATTACAAAGAAAAGAACCATTAACCCGTAATAATCCTCGTCACGTCCATGATCACAACTTTGGACCACGTTCAAAGGAGATAGATGTCTAAAAAAGGGGTGAAGCCAGCCAAAACTACCAACTTTGATGAAGAAATCATCCCATCCCTTGTTAGTAGTGCAAAACACGTAGCTCTTCCCCCTTGGAACCATCTTCCTCCTTACAAACCGTCTGATATCCCAACACTCACTGACGCTCGTTCATCTGAGCATGGAAGTTAGAGAGCGGAAGACGACTTCCTCGCAAGGGATAGTAAGTCCCATGTCGTGATCGAACCCGAACTCCTCCTCGGCGCGCCTGAGTAAGCACTGGAACTCCGGGTGCGTCAGGAACGAGATAGGTACAATGTACCTCGTCCGGTTCTCTCCTACGTACACCGGAAAGTGCCCCTTCGGGACGTCGAGGGGCAGCCAGCTTTCGCTGTCGTTCTTGCCAAAGCTCGAACACTTCTTGACGATTTGCTTGATCACAGCTGATTGAGGGAGCACCTTGTTCGACTTTCGGATGGCCATAGCTTAGATGGGTAATTGAGCTTTTGGAGCGAAGAGGATGAATGAGGAGATAAAGAGAGAGTTGTTTGAAGGTGAAGGTGGTGATGGGGGAGGATAGAGGAAGGAGGGTGGGAGGGTATTTATCATGTAGAAGGCAAAAAAGGACAGGACCATGGTGGATTTTTGGGGTATCAAAGGACATGGTGGGATCCCAAGCCCATTGGTCTTCACTTCAATGTTGGCCCTCCTCATGACACCATGGACCCTCCACCCCTACCATACTCCTTTACTGAATTTGAATTTTTAAAATTAAAGTAGTGTCAAATATTTATAGGTCAAATTTTGATATTTTCCAAAAAATTTATCCCTCGAATATGAATTAGTCGTCATGACAAAAAAAAATAACTTTGTTGTAGTTAGATTTTCTCATTTATATGTCATAATATATTAGTATTGATAGTATCTATAGTGGCTCCCCTGCACGCATGATCGGAAAATCTCGCTACTTTATTTATCCTATCCTAGGGGTAAATGGAATCAGTTATAGAGTTCGAGATCACGAAGATCACGAAGATCAAAAGTAACATACTTTAATCAAAAGTATAGAGTTCTAGATCTATGAAAAGCCATGCGACTTTTGATTATTCGGATATACACTAGGTGATTTCCAAATGAATACTATACTAATTATTAGTCTTTATATACATTGAAAAGTTAGGTGCAACACACGCCTCTCTCTCTCTCTCCAACGAATACCTGAAATCACGGACCACAACAATAAGTGTACTGGAGAGTACAACCACAGCACATTTTACGGTTTGTTTTCTTGCAATTGTTGGGCCTTTGATTCCTTTCTATGTCCGTACTCATGTAAGGTAAAAATAAGGCCAACCGCTACCCGCCTTTCCGCAACGTCCAATTCTACTCTGCAGGACTCCATGTGCCCCTACAATTTCAACCTCCGACACCTTTTTTCTCCTTTGGGCACTTTTTAACTGCAATTTAAATTGATAAGGCCAGCTAGTTATTAGGGTTTGGCTCATGCATAATACGTATTAATGACCAATTGATAGTACCTTCTCGATGCATTTTTTAAGGGACTTCTCTAGGCATTAGACAAGCATCTTGGCTTAGCAGATGTCGACACACCGAGCAGTTTTGACCGAACGGCTATATCAAATAGACAAGTGATTAGCTAAATTATGAAATTTATACTATTTCAAAACAACAATTTTTTATCTTGAATTTTATTATGGGAAAAGTCCACTTTAATACCCTGTAGTTTGATCCATTCTCATCTAAATCTCTGTGGTTTAAAAAAGTTATAACGGGTCCCCGGGCTTTTAATTTTTCCATCTAAGTCATCCTGAATAGGATCGCTTCATTTTCAATAAAACGCCCCATTTTGCTCTGCTGAGTTGGACTTCCAAGCGGAAAATTTGTCCATGTTGTATTTTTTGACGTGGTTGGCATATTTTATTTATTGTACCTAATTTTTAATAAAATTTCAAAATCCCCCTCTTCCTCCTCCACCAAACCACCACCACCACCACCTCAACCTCCCCTCTTTCTCTCCTCTCCTCTGCCTCCGCCGAAGCATCAGCACCTCTGACAATCGAGGGTCTAAGAGGTCTCATCGCGATTCATGACCCCGTCAAGTTCCCGCTCTCACTCCGCTTCCTCCTTGCCCCTCCCGAACCACCTGCTAGGATCGAGCTCCATCGAGAGGTTGGCTAGTTACACCAATGAGAATTGAAACCCCAGCGATCGGAGCTCCCCACATCAGAGGTCGAACTCGAACCCACCCCGTGCCTCTAATCAAAACCCCTCTGTAAACCCTTCAAAAATCTCATACATAAGCCAAAATACTCCAACTTTAGCTCAACAAAGAAGAATACCGCGGTGGGGGCGAACTCCCGCGCCCCCCTCCCCCCACATCACTTCACACTTCACACAACCAGCTCACCGAAATTCCCAGCTACCAATCACAAAGCACAAACTAGAAACCATTCCTCTTGCAGGTACTCGCTCCTACGCCGACCTCCAACAAACCATCGATGGGTCAGACAAGGCAAGTTTTCGGATGTTCTAAGTGCCTTAATTTTCTAATTATAATCTAGGAATGTTCGACTTTCATGATTTTTTTTGTTCGAGAAAATTATTTTTTGCTTGGGGGAGGTTGATTTAATCTAGGGAAAAGTTAAAAGAGGTTGAAGAGGAGTTGTTGAAGAGGTTGGAAGAGAAGGTGAGGAAGATTGGAGCTTGAGGTGGAGGAGGACCTTGAGGAGAGAGGGTGGAGGTAGATTAGGGTTTGGTAGTTTATTGAAAATTTATTAAAAATATTTGGTACCATAAAAGAAATTTGTCAGTCCACGTTGGATTTTGCCACATAGACTAGATTTTTGCGTGGAAGTCCAACTCAGCAGAGCAAAATGAGGCATTTTATCGAAAATGAATCGAACCAGTTCAGGGTGACATAGATGGGAAAATTAGAAGTCTGGGGACCCGTTATAATTTTTTTAAACCACAGGGACTTAAGATGGGAACGGATCAAATCGCAGGGTACTAAAGTTGACTTTTTCCTTTTATTATTATAGAATTTTGATAAAGTTAGTAGCTGCATCGATGAATTACGTAGAATTTATATGTTACATGCACATATTATTACCGATACCATTTCAAAATAATTGTGAGGATATACACATTCTGTCTCTCCTACTTTAAAAAAAAAGTGTCAGCACAATTTTTGCATATGTAATATACTCTCTCGCTAATATGTTCCGCGATAAAAGTTGTGTTGGGTCGTCGGATAGTGTGTACTTGATTAGGATCGGCTATAGTCGAGGCAAGTATTGGACACTATCTCCGTAAGACGAGATTGCCCCGTATATTTCAGTGCACTACGGGCTACGGCAATCGTCCCCAAGATACAACGACTATTTGGGCATTTCGAAGAACGTTGCATACGTATCTCGAAACTTTCAGGCGAACCCTTATATACCCGGAACTTTCGAACTCGAGAGAGGAGGAGAGAAAAACAACTATTGCTAATGAATGCTTATGCAATGAATTGTTGGGACAATTTACAAATGAGGGGGAGAGGTCTATTTATAGGCATTGAAGGATGGAGATTCGAAAGGCCACGAGGACTTATAAAGAGTCATGTCCAAATTTTTATAATTTGTTCATACTCTTTCATAATTATTTAACCAATTTGTGTCCTTTGATTTTGTGTCCTTTTGGTTTTTTTAAACCAAATGACACCAATAGTCCAAAAGACACCAACTACAATCAAAGGACACCAACAATCCCCCACATGGTTAATAATTTAGTCCACGAGATATTTCGACTCAAATCTCTTATCCCCTACATGAATGATGACCAATGCATGCAGACTCTAATCGAAGGTTCCAACATGTTATTATTGCATCGAGATAGGTAGCTTGCAGCTTTGAACCTTCCCTAGTAAGATATTATCAGATTTACTCGCTGCTCGGTGAACGCGATGTCTTGAACCGTCAGCTTTTTGTGTAAACCAAGACAATAATATTTACACAATAATAACCCTAGTATATTTAGGTTCTCACGTTGTATCAGTTTTGGCCATGGACCGTATCTTGGATTCATAAGTGTTTTCCCATTTGAAGCGGCCTCACTTCACACTTACATAGATGATCTCCTATCGGAAGTATCCTGCCATACTTCACCTTCAACAAGGTATAAGAATCATTAAAAGCATAATGCTTAACCTAGCCACATCTCTGTAGGCTGACACTTGGGCAGCTTCTGAGAATGAGATAGATTCCAGGTGATTAACTGAACCCTCCATAACTTAGTTGTCTCGTTGAACCAAGTTTGTGGGATCTCCATTCATCATGGTTGAGTTACCGCCATGGATGTCCTTTAGTGTGTGGACTTTAATCCCATTCCCCTTACTGCATTGTACATTTGATCTCGAATAATTCCTTTCATAAAAGGATCAGCTCAATTTTTCTGGGACTTTACTAGAGATCAATTATCTAACGGTGTTATGTCTCTGACCAATATGTCAAGACTTACCGTTGTACATTGTACTTTGTGCTCTCCCTATTATAGATAATGTATTAATATGGGAGGCACTAGCTTTTCTGCAATATGGAATATCCTCAAGGAAGTTTCTGAGTCATTCAGCTTCTTCCCTAGCTTTGTCTACTGCTATAAACTCTGACTTCATCGTGGATCGAGCTATGCAAGTTTATTTTAGAGGACTTCCAAGACACAACTCCTCTTCCTATAGTGATTATGTATCCACTCATAGGTTTGGAGTCCCTGGTATCGATATCCAGTTCGCGTCACTATATTATTCTAATATAGCTAGATATTTAGCATAGTGTATGCCTTGATTTATGGTATGCTTTCAATACCATAAAACCTTTTCTAGAGCTAGCTAGTGACCCTTGCCTGGATTACTTGTGAATCTACTAAGCTTACTAACTGAGTATGTAACACCAGGATGATTGCAGTTAGTTAAATGCATTAGACTCCCAATACTTTGCATATACCTCAGTTGCGATACTGGGCCAGTTTGTCATAAGCTTCGAATTTCTTGAGCATGCTTTCCACATAGTGGAATTGTGTCAAGGTTCTTTCATCGGCTTTCCTAGAGAGCTTTATCCCTAGTATGACATCTACTAGACCCATATCTTTCATGTCAAAGCGGACCTTTAATATGTTCTTAGTTTTTCACAATAATCTCTTTACCGCTTCCCATAATTAGTAAGTCATCTATGTAGAGACATATAATTATATAAATTTTTGGTGTGTCTTTAATGTAATCACATCTATCGCACTTGTCAATCTTAGAGTTATTTGACAACATCATTTTGTCAAATTTCTCGTATCACTTTTTCGGCACTTGTTTTAGCCCATATAGTGACTTGACTAGCTGGCATACTTTATGCTCTTGACCAAGAGTCACAAACCCTTCAGGTTGCGTTTCTTAATTCTACTTAGGCTTAGGTACTTCGACCTTTACTAGCCACCCCCACACTTTAAGGTAATCGTAGGAATATTTCTTTCCTTTTCATAGCTAGTATGGGGTTTTGACCCTTTTTCTTGTGTGGCAACTTGCTCTGAGAGCTTAGCTTCCCCCACATTTCTCTGGGATAAGCCCGAGCTAATCAACATTGCGTTAATCATCTCCTTAGGAGTTTGATTTTGACATTCAGCCGCACCATTTGAATGAGGCGAGTATGAAGCAATTGTCTAACAAATGATGCTGTGTGCTCGACAGAGTTCTTCAAACGAAGCTACAGATAGAGTAGTCGTCTGACTAATAATGTCGTGCTCTCAACAGAGTTCTTTAAATGGAGCTACATATTCTCCTCCTTGATCACTTTAAATTATTTTGGTTTTTTTTTCACACTGAGTTGATTTTCAACCTCATTCTTATACCTCATAAAGGCCTCAGGATCTTCGTCTTTGCCTTTAGGAGATATACATAACAGTATCTCATGCAATCCTTGATAAACGTGATAAAGCATATCTTTCTGCCTTTAGTTTGTATGTGTTTTATATCAGTATGAATTAACTCAAAGGCGTGGTACTTCTTTCCACCGAATAGAAAGGTGTTTTGGCCATTTTAGCCTCCACACATACCTCACATTTATCAAAAGGGTTCAACTCTAGATTCAGTAATAAATTTAAACTTACTAACTTTCTTAGCAAGTTTAAGTTTACGTGTTCTAATCTATCACGCGATAAATTAGAACACTCGACCCAAATAAGAAGTTTTAACTTTATTCCACCCATCAAAGGTATGGTATATAGTTATTATGTTCATCTTAAAGAGTCCCTTTTCTAAGTAACCCTTGCTTACAAATTGACCCATTTTGGTCAGTACAAGTTTTACAAGCTTAAACACAGCTTTGCTTAACAGTGAGCTAGAAACTAAGTTCTTGACAGTCGGCTTCAGAACCACTTTGCCTAGTCTGACAATGAGAATATCTTATTGTCCGTGCAGATGTACCAGGTAGCTCCTGTGTCCCTTCTCTCAGACTATTCAATAGGTCGGCCTCTAACACCATAGCTGCTAGATCTATCTCGGATAGGTCTTCAGCTAGGTTGGCCATTCCTTTATCGTCCTTCTTTGGCTAGTGACATTCCTTAGCCATATGACCAGGTTTCCCATAGTTGTAGCAGTCACCCTTGATATTCTTATTCTTGGGCTTTTGCTTCTCCTGCTTGTCCTTGGATTTCTTCCTCTTTTTGACACCTTTCCCTTCGGCGAGGTTTACGGTGATTTCAGAGGTAGCCTTGCCTTGCTTGACTTCGGACTTTTGGCTATCTTCCTTAATCCAAAGCCTCATAATAAGGTCTTTTAGGCTCATGTCCTTCCTCTTATGCTTGAGGTAGCTTTTGAAGTCCTTCCAGAATGGAAGGAGCTTTTCGATCATCGCAGCCACTTGGAAAGACTCGCTGAGTTATATTCTTTCAGAGTGGATTTCATGAAGGATCAGCTGCAACTCCTGCACTTGGTTGATGACCTTCTCGGAGTCCACCATCTTGAAGTCAAGGAATTGCCCGACGATGAATTTCTTCATCCCGGCATCTTCTGTTTTGTACTTCTTCTTGAGTGAACTCCATAGCTTCTTAGTGGTCTTGTGTACTGCATAGACATTATAGAGTATGTCATCTAGTCCATTTAAGACATAGTTACAGTAGAAGAAGTTGCTGTGACTCCACGTGTCAAGTGCGTTGATCTTTAATTGATCTGTCTTGTCCTCCACAATTTCTGGTGCATCCTCTTTCAGGAACTGAACCAGGTTGAGCATGGTCAGATAGAATGTCATCTTCTGCTATCACCTCTTGAACTCGGTATCGTTGAACTTCGCTAACCTTTCGGCGTGGATAGTTCTCAGTACCATAGTCAGTGCGACAGTACTACCGAATGCTTGTCGCTGAGATGGATTGCAAATGAGGAGGATCCCTCTATTTATAGGGGTAGAGGCTGCCATCCCGATGGGCCACAAGCACACTCTGAACAGACACATCCTGTGGCCAGCAAGCTGTCTATGAGCGGTCGTGTCTCTTCGGAGGTTTCTAGATAGGCATTCAGTCTTCGTGTCCCTTTGGATGGTTGTCTAATTGCCTTATCTAGTCCTCGTCACATTCCTTCACTAGTCGACCTTATCCACTAGCCTCGTGTCTTATTGTAGACAGGGACCATATCCTCCTTTCGGCCTCACATCCTGTCGCTGTCTGGGTTCCAGATTAATCCAGAATTTTCCAAAATATTTGAGACTCCTCAGAGCTCCTCGTAATGTGGCGAGCGTGCGAAGTACTTAGTACACCTCAATACACCCAATCACCCACTTTTGGCCTCGAGCCCGTGCCCGCTCCCAACCTCAAGCCCATTCTCGGCCCCAAGCCCGTGCCTACTCTTGGCCTCGAGCCCGTTCCTGGCCCTGGGCCTGTGCTCGTGCCCGTGCCTTAGATAGTGCTTCACACCATCCCGTGTCCATGCCCATGCTCGGACAGTGCTAGTCGATGCCATCTTCAAGTACACTAATCTCGTCTTACGATTGTTGGGTCGTCGGATAGTGTGTACTTGATTAGGATCGGCTATAGTTGAGGCAAGTGTTGGACACTTTCTCCGTAAGACGAGATTGCCCCGTATATTTCAGTGCACTACGGTCTACGGCAATCGTCCCCAAGATACAACGACTATTTGGGCGTTTCCAAGAACGTTGCACACGTATCTCAAAACTTTCGGGCAAACCCTTATATACCCGGAACTTTCGGACTCGAGAGAGGAGGAGAGAAGAACAACTATTGCTAATGAATGCTTATGCAATGAGTTGTTCGGACAATTTACAAATGAGGGGGAGAGGTCTATTTATAGGCATTGAAG
>SOPF01026985.1:11409-21784 GCA_012979155.1 Hypericum perforatum
CACCAATAGTCCAAAAGACACCAACTACAATCAAAGGACACCAACAAGTTGCACGGAGCCAGACACATGGTAATGAAACCAATCAAATCTATTTATTTTTTCATTAATATTACTTTGTATTTATATATCGTTGGGATGATAAATTTAGTTTTGAGTTTGTTACAATATTTTGATTATGATAAAATTTTCTAACAAATATTTAGTACTACTATGTTGATATAACATCAAACCTATATATTTGGCAATGTGTGAGTATATTCACACTAAAAGAGTCTCAGATGGTTAGGCAATGGAAGTGACTAAAATCATGCATTTGGGTTTGGAGTTAGGGGAGAGACGGGGAAGCAAAAACTACGTGGTCCAGCTCAAACCAATACCACAAAAATGGGAGGAAAAAAAATTTTGATGCTTAAAAATGTGCACCACTTAAAAAGCTCTAGCCATGTAGGCTAGCTAGCCTGGCTACGAAAATAAGATAAAGTTTGGATCTCCTCCATGTTCTTAGGCACAGAAAATGTTCTGCTAAAGTTATTCAGGATTGAATGCTTTGATGTGGCAGCGTCCGGACAACCCTTTCTATAGTAGCTAGAAAATTAAAGATACTCCTTCCTTCAACTAATTCAATTTTGAATTAAATTTTTTTAACATTTTTCGTATTTTTAAATACTCAAATTTGAAACATATTACTTAATCCAAAGTAACTTTGGTTTGTGTTGATGTTGATGTAAATGGTTGTTGGTTATCATCATTTCCTGTTTGTTCTTATCAACCCCAAAACAGAATTGCATTTGTATTCCCCTTGCATGCATTTATCATATAGTATTCACAACCACCTCAGGTAATTATGCACTTGGTTTCCAAGAGACCATTTGCTCTTAAGTCCACAGATATTTTGAGTAAAATAATAACATTATGATCTGTATGGAATTGTGTCATTGGCTTTCCTTGTCTGGAACAGACCGGATTGGTATATTTCTTTGTCTTTTATATCGCTCGTACCAAGATGAACTAATTTAGAATCCATTAAATATTTCACTCGTACTCCTTTCACAAATATGACCAAATCTATAATATGATAAGTTAAAGTATCTTCATATTACTCTGTCCCTTTTGCCAAGAGAAAATTTGAAACTTTTACGATTTGTCCATAATTGGGACACTATTACAATTTTTTTTTTGTTAGCCACCAGAAATGCTAGCATGGAAATGGAATTCGGTTTATGTCTTACTGTGCATGGGGCGAGCACTTTTTTTAACATACGAATAACATAAAAGCAGTATGAGCAGTAGAGGGTGGGCCTAATTGAGGAAAGTTGAGACAAACTTTAGTTCTACTCTTGGACGATTACACAGGAAAATAAGTTACTGAATATGGGTCTCACCGTCCTTCCCCGGAGGAAGCTCCCCGCATGTTCTGTGATCGATATTGATCGCGGAAAAATGGGGTAGAGAGTATGTGGAACCGCTCTTAATGTTATTTATCGAGAATGCGGATAAGAGTTGATTTAAGTTATAAAAAAGTTGAATTTAAGTAAGAAAAATTTAAGTTTAACATTTACGAATATAAAGTCCACTATTAAAAAATCATCTCTTAAAATAAGGTTTGAGATAATTCGAAATTTTTTTAAAAAAAAAATACGGTGCCTAGAGATTTTGTAGTTGACAGGGACCAGAGCATATTGCACATGAAGGCCATGTTACTCTTGCCCACATAAGTCCCCTGTAATGCAAGGACAACGTTATCATTGTGATGCTTTAATAGTCAAGGTACTTTCTGTATTAAACTTCAATTGTCCTGAAATAAAGCCACTAATTAGTCAGCTACTGACGTTTGTATTAGCTAGTAGCCGATTCTGAATCATGTAGTTAAATTCGAACAATTATTTCCCCAAAAGCTGAGATGCGACCTTAGTTTAGTTTTTTTTGGGTCAGTTAGTTCGAAGAGGTTTAGAGTTAAAAAAACGTTTATAGAGTATTGTGTATTTGGGTAAGCCATGGCTTAGAAAACATGCAAAAAAAAAAAAAAAGAACAGAGCACATCCACATGGGTTGTAGAGAGAAATGTAAGCATAGGAGGGGCCAGCAGTTGGGCTGGCATGTTAGCTCATACCTAGTTAATCAAAATCAGGCATTTGATTAATTTTTTTGGTGTAAAGGCATTTGATTAATTAGAAGTGACGTTTATGCACGCGTTTTCAACTACAATGACTTTCGAACAGAACATCAATAATCATGTTAGGACATTGACATTATAATACCTGCAGATTCATGGACTTACAGATGCAAGTACTACTTGGAGAGGGACCGACTTCGAGTCGATTTGGAAAATTTTAAGAACATGTCGATGATCTTACGGGGTTGGATGGCTGCCTAACCAGGACGAGAGTGACAATGTAATGGCGGTGGCTGCACTTGTACCCAAACTGAAAGCCAAGAATTAGGGCCCATTTGGCAATTGCTATAGTTTTGGCGCTCATTAACACAAGAAAAGGACATATAATAGTACCTTATCTTTTCTTCCAAAACAGATAATATCACCTGGTAAAACCCTTATAAATATCGATGTTAGTTGATCCAAGTAGTAAAAAACTTAAATTTTCTGTCTTACGAATAAAAAAATATACAATTGAAAGAGTCATCCTTTCTATAAGACCAAACAATAAAAAAAGCCCTTACAAGTGCCAGCTACGTTTTTACCAGGAAACTGCGAGGACCGAGTTTCCCAACACGAGGCCTCAACTTCGCAAGCAAGAAATCAGAATAATCTGGCAAGTTAGCCACAAGAATGAAAACAAACTACATTTGGCAACTGGTTAGTTACTAAGTCACAGAAAGGGCCCATCAGGATACACAATTGGGCGGTAGACAATCCAGTTAACACAACAGAAGGATGGTTTATTGTGATCGAACAACACCACGAGGAAGATTAAAGTTCTTGAATTCGAGTTCCATAGGAGTTAAATAGTACATTGTATTTTTTGGTGTTTCCAGGTAGAACTGTGTACAATAAGCACAACTAGGGGGAAGAAATAAATACACCGTAGGGGAGGGGGGAAGTCAGGTTTGCTCCTAAAATGCACGCGCTGTGGTGCTGTGCCAAGGCTTCAACATTATTCTGCTGAAAGCTTGGCAACCAAGCATCGCAAAACATACACTACTGGTCAGATGTCGATTTCGGTTGTTGGTGTGGCCCATCTATGAGGCTTATCTGTCGTTTAAGTTTTGCTATATGAGCTTGAACCTACACAATGAATATCCACAGTTTAAAAATGCAGCTCGTATTCTTCTCACCAGACTGGACCAACACCAACGAAATACCATTAATAGCAAACAAGTTAGAACAGTCTGTCGAAATATGCAAAAAGACCTCACCTGCTGACGAGCTGCTGCTAGTTCCAGAAGCTCGTCTGCTTCAGAATAAGTCATAAACCACTGGCTCAGAGGGTGCTCTTTGGTGTCACCCCTTTTTCTTTTACTTATATCCTCCACTGGGACTGCAAATAGCGAGTGATTGGTCAGAAGAGAGGTAAAGAGGGATGATTAAATGGGGAACCTCAAGACTATACCAGGAGGCGGTAAAGTAAGACCAGCTGGTAATCTGGGGACGGTTACGGCCGGATGATTCTGCACACGAGCTAAAAAACCCTCAGAAGGCTCAGGGAACACAATTTCATCATAAAATTCAGCGACAACAGGCTTCTTTGTAGACGTAGGACCAGATTCATCATCTGGATAAAGCCTCAAGTGATGATATCTGCAAACAGGGCTTTTCATTATGTTCATGATGAAAACAATCAAACGGGAAAAAATTCCCATCTTCGCACGAAGTTGGCAAGAGGCAACATACAATGGAAGCTAAAGAATAGGGAGCCTCACAAGTTCAAGGGCTTGTCGCAGACGTCACTGTGGAAATGGAGGGTGATGACAATCTCAAATTCACCCCAACCGGATTCTGACAACTCAAATGGCGGAGATTCAATCACCCTTGTTGGATTGTTGAAGCTAGAATGAAGCTGGAAAACTGCTTTTTTTATCACAACGCCGAGATCCTCGTTCGTTGAACCACGCAAGTACACCGTCCACTTATGAGATTGATACCTGTTTTATGTTTCAGAATAGTTAACCACCATCCACGTTGTACTCTGCTGACATTAGAAAAATGACAGAACAGAACAAACACCGACATACTCATTCGCCTTTTTCCCAAGCCAGAATGCAATGTTTCCATAAACTATGGGAACGCTAATCTCCAAATCTTTGAGTTTCTTGGTCAAAACCTGTTACGCGCATATCAGGACACAATGTAAGAAGACGTAACTATTTAACGTTGAATGTAACGCCAACAAGAACACACACCGTTGATTTACCATCCATTACACATCCCCGAACAAAATTCTAGCGAACAATGTTTACTACATCAACTACATTCTCAATGCAATACTAATCGGTCAGAAACCCGAAGAGCACGAACTCGAGCCAAGCAATTCCGAAGAAAAACAGCTACAAGGGAACACAATTTGAGCTTGTGGGTGCAACTAATTAGTTCATTATAATGAATGGGAAGTTACGAAAATCTAAAATTGGAAATGAAACCAATAATTATTACCTTCTTCTCAGTGTCTTCGGGTTTGCTCATCTTCGTCCTCAGCGACTTGGGCGTTGGCCCGCTAACTTCAACCTGGTCTTGACCGTTCCTTTTCGATGAAGATGAACTATTTGTCATGTCCCGATTTCGGAAAAGGGGGATTAGGGTTTCATCTGCCGATGTAATTTTAGGGTTTCCAAGATTAGAATTTTCTTATTTCTAATTTGGGAAGTTTGTTTCCGGTGCGGCCGGACGTAAGAAGCATTCCCAAGTTGCCACTTAGAACGAGACAGCTAGCCAATAGCCGTGATCAAAATTAGGAGAAAGCCCGTCCATGACGTAGACCGGGCCTGGGTTCATGGGCTTATGGTCCAACGTTCGAAAGCTCGGTGAATTGGGCCCCATAATTTAGATGAGGAATTGAAAGCCCACCAGAGATTTTACATATTCATCCAATTTTGGATAAAACATGCACATTTAATTATTAATCTGGAGATCAATGAGGATCAATGGAAGCATAAATTTGATTTAGTTCAGAATGCCTTCTACTAGAGAACATACAACCGGGACCTCGGCCCACTAATATCAGTATTACATTTATAAATAAATAATTTGAAATGATGTGTTGAAACATTTGCAACATATTTTTTTTTGGTAAGTAATTTGCAACATATATAAATACATCATTTACATATATGCAGAGAGGATCATTTTCGCATAATTTTCTTTCATGTTTATTCACATATAACATTTGCATGTCTAAGAGCAGGGTTTTAAAAAATGTGGTCCGACCAGTCGGACCGCGAATCGGAGTTCAGAGCGGGTCGTTTTTATGTTAAAAAATGGAGTCCGGTCAGACCGGACAATTTTTGGCCCAACTGGACATTTTGCCCGAAAAATTCGGTCTGACAGTACGGTTCGCCTAGAAATTTGATATTTTTATATTTTTTTGTATAAAATTTATAAATTATTTACCTATATACCTATCTATATTTCAAAAAATTACTTAAAAATCAGAAGAAAAAAAATCCGTCCGACCGGTAGTTGGGCCAGTCAAACTGACTGACTCGGAGGTCGGACCCAATTTCAGGTCATTTTTTAAAACCATGTTTAAGAGTGATGTATTGGAACCATTTTTGTGAGAGATGAACTAGTTGGGATAATTAACCTCAGGATTAGCAAATCATTCATCGTATAAGAAATGATCCTAAACAACCATTTGACTGTCCCGCCATAAACAAACATGAAGGAACCTATACCAGAATTTAGACTAGTTCGGCTGATCCGGAAAAGAAGAGTAAACCAATATCCTGGTGGTGTTTCTTGTTAAAGAATTATACGTAGTTGCATATTGGACTTAGACATTTGTGGACTTGCAACATAAGCAAATGGATGTGGGCTCCAAGATACAGATATACAGCCAAACGCTTCTCATGCACTTCACATGGCCGTGTCTTGTAGGATACTCTTCTTGATCTCTGCTGCTAGGTGCAATGATATGTTTCCAAAGTTGATAATAGATATCGTCATTTATGATTATGATGAACTTATTTATGAGAACTTAGGCTAGGTTGGCTCATCCAGCAAAGAAAATTATACCAATACCCTGGTCGTGTTTCTTGTTAGAGAATCCTATTTAATTTTTTGAGTGGAAAATAATAATACTTAGTTGTATATTAGCATTGGCATTGACACTTGTGGACTTGAAATATCAGCAAATGGATCTCCAAACAGAGGTGGGCTCCAAGATACAGATATACCGCCAAACGCGTCTAATGCACTTTCACATGGCTGTGTCTAGTAGGATACTCTTCTTGTTCTCTGCTGATGGGTGCATCTATTTGTCTCCCAAATTGAAAATGGACATTTTCAATTACGAGTATGATGAACTTATTTATAAGAGTAAAATCAATTCGGTGATTATCTTAAAATTTTGGGTTGTATATGTAAATTCTAACATAGGACTAGAGTGAGTTAATTTCGTGGTGCATTGCTACTTGAATGACATGTCTATTAAATTAAACAAGGAGGTGTCCCACATTTAGGAACTTGTTGGTGGGTCAAATAGTACCTGCATATGAGATTGTTTGATGTGGAGATGAAATGCATAAAAAGTTAGCGACAAGAGAGAAAATTATCAAACGGTGTCTAAATTTTAACTATCAAAATGATGTACATCTTCTGTTTAAAATATAGTTAGACAAGTCAAAAGGTTGTTCAGCTGAGCTATAGGCCTAGTGTGAGATTAGTAAGACATCAATTCTAAAGACTATTGATACTCAGTACAAGATCATTGAAGGCACTTATACTACATGGAATAGTGAGACCGCCCATAGAATGATTGTATCCAAACTCCTCCTCAGCCTGATCCAACAAGTACTTGAAAGAATGATGCTTCAAGTATGAAATCGGAACTGTGAACCGCTTCTTTTCTGATTCTCCTACATAGACAGCCAAGTGGCCTTTAGGAACTTCGGTCGACTCCTGCATAGAGAGAAGCCGCTTGAGGACTTTCTTAGTAATGACAACTCTTGGCAAGTTGATACCCATCTGTAAAATCTGGTTGATAGTATTGGAGTTTCCATATCCTACCCAAAACCTTAAGGCATTGAGTAGGTGGATCCTACCACCTTATAAACCAACCCATCCCACTCGCAACTTCCGATGTGGGACACTCTCCAACACGTCCCCTCAAACGAAGCCCATCGGGCTGAAATTTGCACGGGCCTAACACTGCCTCTCGTGCTTTCAAATGGGGTCGTGCGAGCATATGGGCCCATGGGCTCGTTAGAGCAAATTGGCTCTGATACCATATTGGAGTTTCCATATCCTACTCAAAACCTTAAGGCAGTGAGTAGGTGGATCCTACCACCTTATAAACCAACCCATCCCACTCGCAACTTCCGATGTGGGACACTCTCCAACAGATAGAAGCTTTGATATTTTCCTAGTATCTTGTGGGGAAGTAAATGGAAGCTGTGGAGTTGCTAGTCTAGGGGACGGATGAACACATATATAGGATCTCTCATTGAGTGCAGGAAATTCCTACATTTGTTCTTAAAGACAAGTTGATCAAACATAAGCACATGATTTTGTCTACCATTAATAACATGATAAGTACATGTCTTAGCTTTTGCCTCCAATATGATCAGCAGAAGACATCAAATTAGTTGGTGGATGTTGGTCAATTTGCAGATTGATACAACTCCTTGGTGTCTTGTGTCTGCAACTTGTCCTTACAATACCAACTAATCATCTCTCAATCACTAACCTGACATATGGTCGTAAGAGAACCTCACCATGTTGGCAACATTGGCACGATAAGTTTCAATCACTTGATTCGTTATCACTCAAAAATTGTTTCTAGTTAATTACAAGGCAAGAGCACATGGAGCTTGGTGAGGCTTCAATTTTTAGACAGTGAATAACTGAACAGAGAATTTCTCCAATTATGACACCTTCGTCTATAAATAATTCAAGATTAGGACAGAAGACAGACAACAACCAAAGCAACTCATCTCATTCCTGAATATCACTCATCTTCACTCTGAATACATCTTCTTCCTCTTCTTTGTATCGGTATAACTCATATTTGAAGATAATCGACATGGCAAGGCAACTATCTACCAGTTTTGCCAAGCAGCTCTTCCGAAGTCGGTCAAAATTTTCTGCCAGTAGAGCGATTTCAACTTCTTCAGATGTGCCTAAAGGTTTCCTAGCGGTTTACATTGGAGAGACGGAAAAGAAACGGTTCCTGTTGCCAGTGTCGTACCTGAACCAACCTCCGTTCCAAAACCTGTTGAGGAAAGCAGAAGAAGAATTTGGTTTTAACCATCCAATGGGCGGCCTGACAATACCGTGCAGAGAAGATACATTCATTAATGTTATTTCTAGCATAGGCAGATACTAGGAGAGAGAGACATTAAAGTGAGTTAATGTAGTAGACATTTTTGTAAGACAAAGGAACTCGATTACCTAAATGTAGATATCGAACATTCGCATTTGTGGCTTCAGCTAAATGTAGTCTTCTTACTGAAAAAGTTATCCTGATTTCACTCGCTTTATTTTATCGAAGTGTCTATCCGGTTGTTCATTCAAAATTAGGACCTGCCTTGAATAGCTAGATATGATGAACAAAAATATATAACATAACATAATCTTGTCTTTGGTTGATGTCGGCCGTGTCCTTTTGATTAACAGGTTCCAGACTGAAGGAACGACATACAGTTGAATACTGGATTAGCCTCAATAGTACCATGGCTGGTTTCCTTATCAAATACAGATTATCAGGAGTCAGTTTTTTTAAACATGGTCAACTGAAGTTTCTCGTGTCTAAAAGCATGGAGAAGCCGTTGTTGCCTGCAAATGTAACTTTTGAAGATAATGAAAGACTTCTCATTAGATTCCAGATACCTTGAGCAAGCCAAGCGATAAGTTTATAAACTTCTTCATTGCGAACCCATTAAAGAACATTAATTGAAGACATTGCTTCGCAAAATGATCAGCAGTAATCAACTAAAAAAGCACAACAGTGACTAAATGGATATGGAAGGGATAATCTTGAAGTTGCAGATACATCTCTTTGGCTTCTCAACATTCAGTAGTAGTTAAAAAAGACAGCAATCACTAAATTGAAATGGATATTGAAGCTGTAGATATATCTCTTTGACTTCTTAACATTGATAGTCCGTAAGTGAAGCGGATTCGTAACTTTATCAAGTGTTGAAATGGGTCATACAGAAACTAAGCTGTACATTATAACTCATCCTACGTTCAGAATCCTACTCTAATACAAAACTGCCTAGATCGCTAATGAGTTATGACCCATTCAAGCAATTAGCCACAACATCACAGAAATGGTCTGCTGTGCATTGGATGGTTATATCCGAATTCGTGCTCGGCTTGGCCTAACAAGTCTTGGAATCCAGGCTGGTTCAAGTATGACACCGGAATTACAAATCTCTTCTTCTCGGTTTCTCCAACATAGATGGCCAGGTATCCTTTTGGCACATTTGCAGATTCAGACCTGCCGGTAAGTATTCTTGTTGTTCTTACAATTGTGGTCAAGCGAAACCCCATTTTCCTCTGCCGATTCGAAGTAACTTGAAAAACAAAAGGAATTTTCAATGTCTGAGACTTGTTTAGATGCAGGATTTATGAGTTTGTGTTGCTCTTCCATGTTGATCTTGGGGTTCATTTATAGATATAGTTCATGTTGTGGTGGGAAGGAGGGAGTTGGCTATATCTTAAGGGTAGAGTCTTGGAGGAAATACATTAGGTCACGAGGGATCACATGGAGTCGTCTTCAGGACATTAATCACTACAACTTGTAGTACTAATTGCATTACTGCATCGTGGAAACACATCGGTCCGCTCTGACCAAGAGTTTGGCAAGCTACCTTATCGCCTCTTAATGAATAATCGAGACAATATGTTTTCTGTGGTTGTTAATCTACAAAATCCATTGGGACCAAGAGGCTTGGCGATTGATGTGTACGGAAATACATGTCACATTCACAATAGATTTGATATGTTTTAGCTATAGTTTAGAGTAATTCAAGTCATGTGTCGTACGTCTTTTTAGTATTATTGATTATGTTGAGTTGATAGTGGAAATTCATAGATTTTGTGTGTTTTGTAGGATTCGGAAGGATAGACAAGCGGGACAAGAATCAGAGCCATCGTAAGAAGAATCATCAAAGTGTGGAGGAGTTAGTGCGAGCCAGCGATCGCTCGAAGCCCCAGCGTTCGCTCGAAGGTTCCAGGGATGAGAACTCGTTCAACCCAGTG
>SOPF01026985.1:21794-85666 GCA_012979155.1 Hypericum perforatum
ATCGTGTAATTCTTGCACGTATAATTGATCCTAGTTGGATCGCATCAGCGATTCAAGAAGCACCGATGATAACTAGCCAACTGCCATTTCTGGTTAGGTACGAGACATGAACACATGGACAGTTTCTAGCTATGCGGAACTTTCATTACCAGTCATTACATAGAAAACAATCATGTGAACTCTTTCAAAATCAGAGAACAACAACATTGATTCATGTCTGTGGAAACACGATGATCTAAAGACTGGATTCCAATAATTCGAATAGGATAAAAAAGATCGGAGCACGAAAAATCTCTTAATCATGTTCCTTGGTAGGCCAACTTATTTCAATCCATGATTGAGACACAAGGGTCCCTCTTAATGACCAAACAAACTCTTGGTCGGAAGGCATTAAACATCACATTAGTTTGAAGACCACATTAATAGTGCCTGGATGCGTGATGAACATCGTCACTAAGAGCCATCCATTACCCACCAACATAACGGCAAACATTACTTTTGCTTCTAATGCAGATAAAATATGGTCAATTTAAAAAATGTCTAAAATATGTCAAACCAACAAAACATAGCAATAATATTCACCAGGCAAGCTCACATGGCCCTTGATGAGTTATGTCTTAAACAACAGTGTCTGCCAAATGCAATTTCAGCCACTGACTCATTGTAATTGAAGATATTGCAGCTAATGACTCTTGCTTGTTCTATATATAACTATCAGCCAGGGCCTAAGACAAACAACCTCAGCTACTCACAACATTCTCCTTCTCAGAAGTTCTTCTTCTTCTGAATTCTAATCCCCTTATATATACCCAATCAAAATACCACCATGGCTAGACAAGTACCTGCTATGCTTGCCAAGCAGTTTCTAAGAGGCAGATCAATGTTTTCTTCCAAGTCATCAGATGTACCAAAAGGATGCTTAGCAGTTTACGTAGGGGAGGCCGAGAAGAAGAGATTTGTTGTACCAGTTTCTTCCCTGAGCCAACCTTCTTTCTTAGACTTGTTGCGGGAAGCTGAAGATGAGTACGGCTTCTTCCACCATCCAATGGGCGGCTTGACGATCCCCTGCCCAGAAGACATGTTCATAGATTTAGTTTCAAGTTTAAGCAGATGATTAAGACAAGGAAACCAAACATATAGGACCGGTTGAACAATTTTGATCGATGTGTTACTCTATTCAATGTGAATATATCATCATATCACAATTTTCCTTCTAGTGGAAGAATGCAACGTAAACATTCAAATTATATGATCCTTCATCTTCTTTTTATTCTAAACATTCTATCCTTGGCCTAAAACTTACTCTTGAAAGTGAACAAGTCTCATCCTAAATCTTAATCTATGCAATCTATCGAGGCACAGTCAGAAAACAACACCATGCTTGAAACAGGAACTTTACATTACTTCAAAAAAATTATACTTAGTTTCTTTTCGTGTCGAACGTTTCAGTACGTTATTTATGAAGCCATTCTAGACCCTTGGTGAGCACCAAATCAGGAGCATCACATATAAGAAACTTTATTTTGGATGCATATATAATAGTTAAAAGAGATAGATACATGGAATAGAAGTATTGGATAGAATTCCACATTAGAAGAGACATGCGCAGTGAATTTTTTTGCTTACTAATCCGTCGCATTCTCAACGCAACACTAAATTCAGTTGAAAAAGGGTTCATAAATCTTTTTAGAATATCCCAGCATTGAAAAAGAAACTAATTAAAGCTGAAATGTGAAATTCCCCTTATGACCTGATTAGAAATCCAAATAACTCAAACTCATGCAAAGCGATTCCACCAAAAAGAATAGCAAAGCAATTCCAAAGAAAAAGCAGCTACGTCTGCAAGGAACGAAATTTGAGCTTGTGGATGCCACTAATTTATGCATCATAATATATTAAGTGTCGCGTATTCGGGGAAAGTGATTAGGGTTTCGCTTTGAGATTTGAGAATTTTTTCTGATTTAGGGAAGTGGGGATCAGGTGTGCTCGGGCGTAGGGAGCATTCCCAAGTATAACTGAAAACTCTACAATGTCAATAATTTGTAGAGAGATTGAATTCTAGGAGGATATTTAAAATGTCATTTTTATTATGAGAATTGTTTAACAATTCTTATATTGAGTTTTTATCTTTTAATTTCATATTTGACTGTCATTAATGTTTGAAGATATAAATAATATTAAATAAATAAGTATTTAACTTTTTTTCTAATTATCCTCTTTCTTTTTTATCAACATAAAATTCTATTTTGTCTCACCATATTTAATACTATATTTTTTCCACTCTCTTTTTTTTCTATTATTAAAATAGAAATTTTGTTTGTCTTGCGCTGTTTATGAATTGGCACTTACCTTGGGTTTTTTTTCTTTATTTTAAACTCTCATGTAGGTGTGACTCTTTGATACAATCTATGATTTGTGATGATTATGGCCGGAAGGCCTAATATGAAGAAATGAACTTTTTTGTAAAAATTCCACGAGAGTAAATTATAAAAAACAAAATAAAACGAGCTCGTATCATATAAAAAAATTGATATTGCAAAAAATAAAAAATAAAAATATACATGCTAATATCGCACGAAAAAAATACATATATCACACGAAAGAAATGTCGATATCTCATTAAAAAAAATGTCACTGCGGTCTGCCTAAAAATACAAAAAAAAATAGAAATACACATGTGGATAACGCATAAAGAAAATACATGTATCACACGAAAAAAATACATATATCACATGAAAGAAATGTTGATATCTCATTAAAAAAATTCAAAGTGGTCCGTCTAAAAATACAAAAAAATAGAAATACACATGGGGATATCGCATAAAAAAAAAGGGAAAAGTCACTTTTAATACCCTGTGGTTTCTGCGAAAATTACTTTAGTACCTTGTGGTTTAAAACCCATCAATCAGGTCATACCTTACCAATTTTTCATCACTTTGGTCCCAAAATTACGATACTACCCCTCCCTCAATCAGAATCTAACCAAACCAAATTCAACCCGACCGAAGCCACATCCAATTCAACCCAATGGGGCGTAAAAAATAGGATATGACTCGGATTGAGCTGAAATTTTACAAGAAGCATCCTAAAAATACACAAGATTTACAAAAAACATTTCAGGAATTTTAGAGGTCCGGAAGTATTTGTTTTATTTTTTGATGCACTGAAACTTTGTAAAATTGTATAAAATAGAAAATGTGTACAATTGAGTTGAAACTTGTGCAAATGATGCATTTTGGTTTCTAAATTTATTAGAGATTCTTGAGGTTTCTTGGGACAAGTTTCAACTCAATTGAATATATTTTCTATTTTATACGATTTTACGAAGTTTCAGCGCTTCAAAAAATAAAAACAATACTTCCGGACCTCTAAAATTCCTGAATTGTTTTTTATAAATCATGTGTATGTTTAGGATACTTCTTATAAAATTTTAGCTCAATCCGAGTTATATCCTATTTTTTACGCCCCATTGGGTTGAATTGGATGTAGGTTCGGTCAGGTTGAGTTTGGTTTGGTTAGGTTCTGATTCAGGGAGGGGTAGTATCGTAATTTTGGGACCAAAGTGATGGAAAATTGATGAGGTATGACCCAATTGATGGGTTTTAAACCACAGGGTACTAAAGTAATTTTCGCAGAAACTACAGGGTACTAAAAGTGACTTTTCCCTAAAAAAAATACCGTTATGACACGAAAAAAATATCAATATCGCGTAAAAAATACCAACGCAATCCATCTAGATTTTCCTAAAGTAACCACTCCGACCAACTAACACCATCACACCAATTTTTTTCCAAGTCACTCCGAATGGTAAAGATGGCGTACTAGACGAGGACCCAATTGAGGTGGCTGGTCCACCCTTCCTCCCGCTATTACTTCTTTTCCTTCGAGCTCCTGTATTTTGGGAGTCCAAATTGAGCGGGATTAGGTAAATCTCCACTGAAAAATATTAAAGAAGAGTGTCTTACTTTTAGAGATATAATTGGTATATCAATATTAACTACAAAGATAAAAATTAGAAAAATATAGGTATAAAAAAGGAATAAATTATTAAAGACATCACATAATCTCTCGAATTATAGTGATTCCAAATCTAAATTTTAATCAGTTAACAAATCATATACTATTCAAAATTTATTTGTTATTGACCTGTTTCTCCATTTTTTCTTATTTGACTTTTTCCTACATTTTTTGCTATTGCCATTTTGCTCCATTTTTTTATTATCTTTTAATCTTTTAATTGTACTACATATACAATCTAGCAAGATAAATAACGAACTCATCATAAATTAGTGTATCGATACTAATATTATAGGAAATCAATACCAACATTAAAGTTAATGTGTACCAATATTAAATAACGAGTACTAATATTCAAATATATTAAGTAAAACACAAATAAACTGCAACTAAATAAACACCTCCCACAAATTATAAACCATAAATCACTCTAAAGTCTGAACTTGATACCAAAATCAATTAGAAAGATACCAAATATTAAAGTAAACAAGTATCAATATCAAAGTAAATTAAATGAGTATCCATATTAAAGTACATAAGTACCAATATTAATATTAAAGCTCTAGACTCACTGCCTTCAGACCTATGCCCTCACTATCAGCTAGGAGGGAGGAGAGGGAGAAGGAGGAGGGAGGAAGGGGGAGGAGGATGAGAGAGAGGGAGGAGAGGTGGGAGGGAGGAGGGGCGGAGGAGGGGGGAGAGGGGTGGTGGTCCTGGAGGAGGGAGGAGAGGGGCGGAGGAGGGAGGAGAGGAGAAGGTTAGGTTTTTAAAAAATTATTAAAACGAAGGAACCAAAATGGATATTTTAAATTTGTTAGGAGCATTTTTTGTTTTAGGATGTCACCCGAGCCTCTTTTGAAAAAAAATGCGTAACCTCAAGACCAAATGTAATGTTTTCAGACCACAGAACTACGTCGTAAAAATGTTAAAACCTCAGGACCGTCTATGCACTTTTTCCTTAATTTTCCAAAAAAAAAATAAGGAACCTACTCCAGAAATTAGACTAGTTTGGCTGATCCATCAAATAATAGGATACCCATTTCCCTGTCGCCTTTATTGTTAATGAATCATATTTAGTTGATTGCTGTACATTGGCCTTGGCATTTGTGGACTTGCAATATCAGCAACTGGATCTCCAAACAGAAGTGGGCTCCAATATACTTGTATACAGATATACAGCCAAACGCTTCCGATGCACTTCACATGGCTGTGTCTAGCTGCATTTATTCGTGTCCCAACTTAATAAAAGACATCGTCAGTTGCGAATATAATAAACTTATTTATAAGAGTGGAAATCAATCTGCTTATTTGTCTTAAAGTCTAACATAAGACAATAAAATTAGAGTGAGTTAATTCTATGATCCATCGTTATCCGCAAGACCTTGTTTGTTACAAGAAACAAGGTGGTGTCCCACCGTTAGCAACTTGATTTTGTTGGGTCCAATAGTATCTCCATATGAGATTGTTTGATGCGGAGATGGAACGCATCGAAGTTAGCGGCAAGAGAGAAAATTACCAAGCGGTGTCTAAATTTCAACTATCAAATGATGTACATATCTTCTGTTAACAATATAGTTACACGTCAGAAGGCTGATCTGTAGAGCTATAGTCCTAATCTGACATTACTTAGTCATCAGTTGTAAGGACTACTGCAAGCTCAACAGAAGATCATCGAAGGCATCTATACAACATGGAATCGTGAGACCGCCCATGGAATGATTGTATCCGATCTCCTCCTCGGCCTGATCCAACAAGTACTTGAATGAAGGATGCTTCAAGTATGAGATCGGAACAGTGAACCGCTTCTTTTCAGATTCCCCTATGTACACAGCCAAGTGGCCTTTAGGCACTTTGGTCGACTCCTGCAAGGAGAGGAGCCGCTTGAGGACTGTCTTAGTGCTGACAACTCTTGGCAAGTTGATACCCATCTGTAAAATCTGGTTGATAGAAGCTTTGATCTTTTCCTAGTATCTCGTTGGGAAGTAAATGGAAGCTGTGGAGTTGCGAGTCTTGGTGAAGGCAGAACAAATATATAGGATCTTACAATGAGTGCAAGTAACTCCTGCATTTGGTCTTAAAGACATTGATCAAACAATAACACATGGTTTTGTTTAACTAATAACATCACAAGTACATATCCGTTGCCTTCAATATGATCAATAGAATACATACCAAGTTAGTTGGTAGATGTAGGTCGACTCACAGAATGATACGACTCACTGATGTCCTGTGTGTCTGCAAGTTATCCTTACAATACCAACAAATCATCTCTCAATGACTAACCTGACATATAGTCCCAAGAGAACCTGACCATGTTAGGAAACTTGGCCCGACATGTTTCAATCACGTGATTTGTTATCTCAAAAATTGTTGCAAGTTAGTTGCAAGGCAAGAGCACATGGAGCATTGGTGGGGCTTTAGTTTTTAGCCATTCAATATCTGAATAGGGAGTTTCTCCAACTTTGACACCTTCAATATCGAGGTCACATGACAGACAACAACCATAGAAGTTCAGCTCTTTCCTGAAAACCTCTTATCTTCACTCAATACATCTTCCTCTTGTTTGTATCGGCATAACTCAATACATTTGAAGAGAATTGACATGGCCAGACAACTATCTACAGCTCTTGCCAAGCAGCTTTTCCAAAGCCGGTCACTATTTTCTGCCAGTCGAGTAACATCTTCTTCAGATGTACCGAGAGGCATCTTAGCAGTTTAAATTGGACAGACGGAGAAGAAACGCTTTGTGGTGCCAATTTCTTACCTGAACCAACCTTCATTCCAAAACATGTTGAGAAAAACAGAAGAAGAATTTGGTTTTGATCATTCAATGGGTGGCCTGACAATATCCTGCAGAGAGGAGGTTCCTTAATGTTATTTCTGCCATAGGAAGATCTTAATGCTAAGAGAGAGATTGAAGTGAGTTAGTGTAGTAGACAGTTTGTACGAAAAAGGAACTTGATTCCTTGAAATGTAAATATTTAACATTCGCATAGGCGGATTCAGCAAAATGCAGACTTTCTTATCTTACCAGTGTCTGTTGAATTCTTCATTCGAAATTAGGATGGGCCTTGAATGGCCAAAATATTATGAACAAGGATATAACTGCCATCCAACATAACATAATCTTGTCTTTGATGATGGAAGCAATACTTTTACAAAAATGATGGTTCCGTTGTAGGCCGTCCTCTTCGACTTAACGGGCTCCAGACGGAAGGGACAACATACAGGATAATTCCTGGATTAGCCTCTATTATACCATTGTTGGTTTCGTTAAATTCTCAGGAGTAAGCTTTATCTTGATACATGATCAAGTGAAGTTTTTTCGGATCCAGGAATGTCTAAAAACATGGAGAAGCCATTGTTGCCTGCAAATGGGACTTCTGAAGACAATAGAGAGAATTCCACCTCTTTCAGTTTCCATTAATTTTTTTTCCTTTGGACTCCCATAAAGAACATTAAGTGAAGACATTACCTCAGAAAATGATAACAGTATTTAACTTGAAAGGCAAAGCAATGACTAATTGGATATGGAAGGGCCGATCTTGACGTTGCAGATATAACTCTTTGGATTCTCAACATTAATAATCCACAAGTGAAGAAAAAATTGTAACTTAACAAGTGTTGAAATGACTGTACATTGTAACTCATCAAATGTCCTGAATCCTACTCTAGTACAAAACTGTCTAGAATGCTTCCGAGTTATGACCTATTTAAGCAATTAGCTACAACAACACAGAAATGGTCCTCTCTACAAGGGATGGTTAGGCCTCCCATTGGATGGTCATATCCGAATTCCTGCTCAGCTTGGCCTAGCAAGTCTTGAAATCCAGGCTGGTTCAAGCATGACACCGGAATGACAAATCTCTTCTTCTCGGTTTCTCCAACGTAGATGGCCAAGTATCCTTTTGGCACATTTGCAGATTCAGACCTGCTAGTAAGTACTTTTGTTGCTCTTACAATTGCTGGCAAGCGAAAACCCATTTTCGTGTCTCGATGAAACTCGAAGTAATAAAAGGATTTTGCAATGTTAGAAACTTGGGTAGACGAAGGACTTGTGAGTTTGTGTGCTCTTCCATGTTAATCATAAGGTTCATTTATAGAATATAGTTTATGAGGTGGTGGGAAGGAGGGAGTTGGCTTTAGCTTAAGGGTGGGGTCTTTGAGGAAATACATTAAGTCAAGAGGGATCACATGGAATTGTCTTCAGGACAGTAATCAGCACAACTTGTAGCATTACGCCATTATTGCGTTGGGGAAACATATCAGTCCGTTCTGAACAAGAGTTTTCTGTGTATATTTTATCTTCAAAAATCATTGCGACAAGATAAGTTTGGCCATTCAACAAGCCCAGATGATAACCAGCAAACCATCGTTTCCGGTTAGGTTCGAGGCACGAACACATGGACTGCTTAGCTATGCATAATTTTCAATGCCAGCCATTACATGAGACAAATTCATGTGAGCTCTTTTAAAGACAGACAACTACAACACTAATTCATGTCCATGATCGAATTGCCAAGTGCCTTGGTTGGCCCACTTGTTTTAGTCCATGATTATATGGAACATAGACAAAATGTCCCCTCTTTATGACCATAACAAACTGTTGGTCTGCAGTCTCTTAACATCATATTAGTTGAAAGAAAACATTACAAGAGCCAGATATGCGACGAACAAAGTCGTATGAGCCATTCATTACCCACCAACATAACATTTAACTACAAAACATAGCATTGGACTATATGATGTATAGTACAAGTACGAATTAATACCATCAGGCAAGATCACATGGCCTTTCATGAGTCATGTCTTAAACAAGACTATCTGCCAAATGCAATTTCAGGCAATCACTCATTATCATTAAAAATTATTGCAGCTGATGACTCTTTCTTGCTCTATATATAACTATCAACCGGATTCCTGAGACAAACAACCACAACTAATCAGAATATATGTCATTTCTCTTCTGAGTTCTAGTTCCCCCGGACACAGAGAATCAAAACAGCACCATGGCTAGCCGAGTGCCCGCTTTAATTGCCAAGCAGTTTCTACGAAGCAGATCTGTGTTTTCTGCCAAATCTTCGGATATACCAAAAGGTTGCTTAGCGGTTTATGTAGGTGAGACCGAGAAGAAGAGATTCGTTGTGCCGGTTTTTTACCTGAGCCAGCCTTCGTTCCAAGACTTGTTGCGTAAAGCTGAAGATGAGTACGGCTTCCACCATCCAATGGGCGGCTTAACGATCCCCTGCCCAGAAGACATGTTCATAGATTTAGTTTCCAGTCTAAGCAGATGATGTTAAGAAAATGATACCAAACTTATAGGACCAGTTGAACAATTTTGATCGGCATATCACTCTCTTCAATGTAAATACACCATATCAGTGGAAGAATTCAACGTGAACATTCAAATTATATTATCCTTCCTCTTCTTTTTCATTTAAAAGTTGTATCCTTGGCATGCAGCTTATTGTTGAAACAACTCTCATCCTAATCTTAATATCTGCAATCTATTGAGGTCGAGTGAGAAAAAGAACAATGTCAGGACACCAACTAGTACAAGAATAAAATTGAAGTCATTGGCACTCAGGTAGTTCTGTAAAATGCTATGGAAGATGTATCCAGAACTCGAATAGGAATTGAGAAGCGTGAAAGGAACTCGAGGTTTTTTTCCGCACCAAATGTTTCAGTATCTTCTTTCCTCGAAATGCTATGCAATCACAATTCTAGCATACAAAACAGCACTCAAGGTGCAAGTCAAACGATAGACATCCCCTAACCAATAACCTGTACAGTTACATAAACATCAACTAACAGTGAAACGCTGACCTCAAGAAAGATCAACTAGTATAGAAATGAATCAGATAAAGCTTCAGTTTAAGGAAACAAGCGACAGAACCATCCACCAATCGAAGGCCGAAACAATACACAAAGACAAGGAATGTGAACTTTACATTAACTTTGATCCTGTAAGATTACTTATGTAATCACCATCTAAGATTCCTGACTTCCTTTCAGGACGATTAAGTACGATTATAGACTGGCAATTGGGGGTTGATGTCAGTTTAGGCTTCGATGTTATTGCGAATAGCTAAGGCATTATGTGTCGGTAATTGTCTTCGACTGTGATGTTTGAGCTATGACCGCCAACTAAAATTAAGCTCTCAGTAGTCAGAAGCCATTTTTCCACATAACTCCATAGTGTCTGTAACCTCTCTTGTTTCAGGGCTCGATGCAAATGTACATGATACAAATATGGCCGACTCTTGGAAATTTTGGGAAATCAACCATTCAATTGTAGATCATTACTGTAAATCTACACTTGAAGTCCTCTGTATTCTTGTTTCTTGCTGCAATTTGAGCGACGAACTTGATGTGCAATTAGAAGAAGAGAATTGCAGTTTGATTGTATCATTTGCCTTGTCTTGATTAGATGCCGGGTGCTTATTTCGTATCAGATTGCAAGCCCTGGTAGAAGATAACATGTCCAACTTCATATTCGGAGCGAGTGCATCTAGCTTCCACAGCCCAAGTATGTCTGCAAACCCTTAACGTGTTCTTTTCCTTAAAGTAGCAGCCGGAACTTTACAGACAAGTCTAATGACTATAACTTGCCAAACGAAGTATCAAACACCAGCACAGATATGTTTATGCATTCACGGTTCCAGTATCTCGACAAGACTGCGCAGTCCTTGCAGCTTCGACAATCGTCATGCTGGTGAGTATTTTGTCAATGGCATTGTCCGGTAGTTGGCTGATCCTGTCGACTATTGTCTTAGATTCCCGCAAAAGATGTTCCGAGTTGCATCAGGCATCGAAATTCGGCAGACTTGTGGTGTGCACGACAAGGTACTTCTCTTCAATTGTCTCTCCACCCGACTCTCAAAACTTAAAAAAAAACTGCACACATTTCAGAGTTTCAACATCAACAACTATCCGAATCAGTTATTTTCCAGAATCCGAGGAAAACCAGAGCGAAAAATCGCATCCCGATCATTGATTAGGCTGTGCCCGAGGCACACGAACTATATCAATGGCAGTAAAACACCGTTCCGCAACAAGAACAACCACGGAGACACACACACACAGATGCAGACACTACTAGGTCAACAAATTCAAAACATCCTTAATGAAATCCAATTCTTCGACCATCGAAACGAGAGGGACCAAACAGAAGAGTATTCCTTCATTGGAGATCTGAAGGCGAAGAACAAGAGAAGAGCTCTTGCAATCCTCAAATGGCGGTTTATCTTTTTGATTGGAATATTCCTTGGTGCCGGGGATTACTCTATTTTTTAATTTTTGACTCAAGGGCAATTTGGTCTTTTTAGGTCCCTTGGTGCCGGAAATTTTTTTTGATTCTAGCACCAGGGACTTTAGGGTGTTATTTAAGCAAATTAGGGGGACGAAAGTCTTTTTTTGAAATAGTAAGAACAAAAATAGTAATTTAATAAAAAACGAGGGACGTGAGGAGAATTTACCCAAAATAAAATGTTATTCACCCAAAAGAGCCCATATGAGTATGATTAATTGATTATACTAATAATACAGAAGTATCGCAATTTAGGCATATAAGATAGCACATATTGAATGTACCCAGCAAAATGTAAATGAAAGTACATTGTCGAATATAATACCAAAAAATTTAGCAATAATTAGAAAAAGAAAATTAGCTACCATTAATGTGAGTTGGAACTTCTTCTTGATACACTATAAGCAGTAAGGTTTCAGCGGATTGTATATGCCAACAAAATTTGAAATTCGACTTATTCGGAAATATCAGGATCTACAGGTAAACAATCGTACTATTGTGGTCCTCATCCAACATACCTACATCACAAGTAACCACATGGCTTTGTCTCCTAACCAATGTTAAGATCACTACCAATTTCAGCCTATTATTTTCCAACATTGTGGGTTTCTCGGATATCTCTCGTTTGATCGGCATACACGAAATTAAGAGCTTTTGATCTCACAAAAAGAGTATCATATACGATTGAATTCAGACCAACAAACATTTAGATCAACTAGTGAGAGAGTTATTCAAATTTAATCAATAAATATCGTATTTGAATTATTGAGAACATTAGAGCATGCGTAGAAGAATTTTGTCACTTTCGAAAGTTAATTCAACTCGAATTTGGATTAATCGACTCAATAACAGGTAACATCAAATTTGAGCTATTGAGAACATAACATCATGTTAGAAGAATTTTGTCATTTTTCAAAAGTAATATTTAACTCAAATTTGAATTAATAAACTATTCGATAAACGAGTTAGATGTATGCATGCCATGTCATTGGGTTGAGCACTCGAGCTACATGTTGCAACACCGGACGACCAAATACGCAACAAGGTGTCCCACGTCGTATCCTGGCTACAAATATGAGCCAGGTAAAAGGTTGCCATTATTACAAGGCAACACACCACATGGGCAATGTCCTAAACAGTTTGAACCATTACCAGACGTCTGCCCGATGCAATTCCAGCCAGTCAGTTAAAAGATCCTTCCAACTAACCAACTCTGGCTTTCTCCTTATATATAACCATGAACTGGTTGGTTCACGACATAACCAATAAGCTACATCGACTCACCATAAATAAATCTCGTTAGAACAAAATTTAACACGACTTGCGTTCCCAAAATTATGGCTAGAGCTACTTCGAAGTCGTCAAATACACCCAAAGGGTGCCTCGCTGTCTATGTAGGAGAGGCGGAGAAGAAGAGGTACGTGGTGCCGGTTTCGTACCTGAGCCAGCCGTTGTTCCAGGACTTGTTGAGCCGAGCCGAAGAAGAATATGGCTTCCACCATCCAATGGGCGGCTTGACGATTCCTTGCCAAGAAGACGTGTTCCTTGATGTCATATCTAGCTTGAGAAGATGATTTCCTCAACCTGATCGTACAACAATTTTGATTCAGGGGGGGGCCTAATAACATAAGAATTAAAAACTAATTGGTGGAGTTTTAGATGTAACTTAGTTTACTTGTGAAGAAACAGATGGCGCAAGCCTTTCTATCTTCAAATTGTGCATAGATGTAATTGGTCATGTAACCATTTTCCAATGAGACGAATTATTTTACCAAAGTCATTCGCAAGAATCGATACGGAATTCAAAATGTTTGTATATTTCAAACTTGTCACTTCCACCAATTTTGGTAGTTAACTGTTGATTGTTAAAGACTTGAAATTTTTTTAATACCACTTATGGCCATATACCCACATAAACTGGCCTTAATTTGGGCTTTGGTTCTTACATCTTAGGCCAGTATATGTGGGTATAAGGCCATAAGCTTTTTTTTTTTTTGCTTGGGCCAGCATTTATGCACCCGGTTTGTGATCTCAAGGCCTTAATAGTTAATTGTTTCTGCATGGCCCAATAGGATCACATAAAGCCTAAAGGCAGCCTTAAGCCTTAGGCCCAATCTAAATGGGCCTTGTATTAGATCTCAAGGCCAGTGGCAATGACTCCGAGAAATCGAATTCCATGGCCAATATCACTAAGATGAGATCAACCTGTTTTAACATTTCGGATTTCTTTTATCGATTAGTTAGTTCTCCGACAGTTGTTCTAAAAATGCAATAATGTTGAAAAATCTTTACTACCATTAAAGAGTCAAACCGACACTAGTTGTATCAATAAATGTTCGAGATATCATTTGGAATCAGAAACAATTAACGGCTGTTTAATTAGATAAATTATACGTACCAACCACACTACTTCTATTTGTTGAGATTGTTAATAGATTATCAATAAAACACAAAGAATGGCTTGCAGGAATAATTGTCGAGTACCAACCGAACACGAGAAGTGCACAATACATGAGAATTTCAGGACGAATATGCACTGTATGTCTAAAGCTGCCAAGTTGATTGCTGGTGAAGGGGCCGAGGTTGAAATATTGATGGGAGGAATAAAAACATCATTAATAAATTAGCTTGACTAGTTTTGAATAATAATGGAACATTTTAGCAAATACATGACATCGTCAAGAACATATACATGTGTAAGCTAATTAATTATGTAACATAAGGGACCATTGACGGGACATGGGGTCTAAGCAGCTAGCCAGTCTTCAGTAAAATTATTTTGGAAAAATATAAATATGGTTTTATTACTTTGTGAATTGATTTTTTTTACCATATATTTTGTTTGGTGTTTTAGCAATAAAATTCTAGTTAAAGTTAATTTTTTTCAATTGATACCGGTAACATTTGCGTCAGGTAAAAATTCATGGTTTGAATTGACATGGAAATCACTCAAATTATAGTAGACTTCTACCATTTATTATAGCATGATAAAAAAAATTGTGGAGTCATAGTTATTGGCCACAAAACTAATATGCTCTAGTTATGTTAAGATCTACACAGATGATTTTTTCAAATTTTTAAACAAGCTCAACTAGGTATATATCACCAACGACTGGAAAAATCTAGACATGTGGAAATCAGTCACAGCTAATTAGAGAGCACTTTTGTAATCGTACGTGCTTGAGCGTCCATTCCATATTCCTTTTTTAAGTATATCCAGTTTCCGTATTAATCTACATCATTCCCTCAATCACATTGATTAGACCAAACCCAAGCTTGTTCTTGTGAATTATTAACAGGATATGCCCTAATCTTGAAGTATCTTTTATAATTAGATATATGTACTTGGACAGTTGGACATCCAACCAATTAATAACAAGCACACACCTGCAAGCCATTTTTTTCTTCAAAAAAATGTATTGAAACCCCAAAAGGTAAAAACATACCCACTAATTAATTAGATTAGAATCTCTGTACATCATCAATTAAAACCCAAAAATGTTAGAGGTGTAAACCAAAAAATAGGATCAAAATTTGTTATGATAATATGTTATTTTTTTATAGACAATAATTTTGACAAATTGGCGCACACATTAAATTAAAGTGTATTGACTCCTCCAGAATGCTTTATCTTTTTTCCCGTAAATAATTTCGTGCAATGAACGTACACAAAATGTAGCCAACTGTTTGGAGGTCTAAAGTACGGATGGTAATAATTCACTTCAAATTTGGCACATCTCATAAATAAATAATTTTAGTCGCCGAGCACACACCATGTTTCTTAAAGTTGATGATGGGCACTCCCGCCATGTGTTTTTAGTTTGACCTGTTTCTAAAAAGGCACAACAATATTCATCAGAAATATATTTATATATTAAAAAAAGAGATATAATTGGGAGACTTCGTGGGAGTTGGTGATAAGTAATGGCCAATATTCTACTAAAGTTGCATGCATATTTCAATAGTGTTTTATTTTATTGATTAATTAATACCATGACTCTCTGAAATACCGTACGTCAAAATAAGAAAACATTGTCCCATATAATATGGTAGATTAGAGTGAAGGTAACAAATTTACTAATTTAATTTTGAGTTCCAACAATTTATGTACGAGTGTAGAAACTAAGTTAGTTAATTTATATGTTGGATGGTTGATATGAAGTTTTATATCAACAAAAAATACAAGAATTAATAAGCAACAGTATGCTCACTCGAGACATTAATTGTTTGCATATTTATTTTAGTTTAATTAAATTATTTGAATTTTAAATTATTGGGAAAATAATAGTGTTAAATAATTTTTGAAAAGAATTTGTAACCTTTTGTATAGGCTGAATTGTCAGTTTAATGGATTATACATCATATGAAATAAAAATTTTTAATTTTAGAAAATATATGTTGTATACTATAATTACATTTGAAAAAAATTTGAATCATATACCTTCTTAAAGTAGAACTTATTTTTATGGTGTTTGGCTAAATTTTCACTAAAAGATATTACATACTACATACATCTCAACCTGAAAAATGGTAGGGACCGAAGGAAACCCAAGTGCTAGTGTGGTTGGTATCAGCCTGAAAAGACTTAGACCTGAAGGTAAGGCTGTCCAAGTTCAATGTTCTCCTGGCATATATATGATCTGGCTACATGAACAGGTTGGGTTAAGTTGCCAAGTTAATGTCAAAATCTATTTTATTAATTATGATTGTAGTTACACTTTTTAAATAACAACTTGCAATTTAGTGCAAACCAATTTAATTTGTCTCCGGAAGGTGGTAGGGAAACATTGTCCATACAAACATGACAAACCATGTGAAATTCAGACCGGTCCTTCACCTGATATGTTCACTCAATATTCTCAGTACATCAAAATTAATTCTTTCCCTATTTATCTCTTTTTTCGTTCTTTTTATTTTTCCTTATCTTATTAATAAAAATCCCTGAAATTCCGGCCCTTCGGTTCTATATATATGGAAGCTACTACCGGCACCTTTCCCAATCAAATCCATCCAAACCCAATTCCAGCTATAGTCAATTCAACCAAAAAGTACTACACAAATCCAAAAGAAGAGAATTCCAAAAGCCCAAAACAGAGACACAATTAGTCAATTTATCCATAATCACCAACTAAGTCCTACTCCATCCTTTAATAATTTTTTAAGACAATGGGAGTTCAGAGAACTGGATTATCCAACGCCAAGAAGAAGCTGAGGAGGTCACTGTCGGCCAGAATTGCTGCTATTTTGGCTTTTAACAACACCAATTGCAACGTACCGAAAGGTCATATTGCGGTTTACGTGGGAGACCAAGGCTACATGAAGAGGTTCGTAATCCCAATTACGTACCTTAACCATCCGCTGTTCCACGATCTCCTTACTCTAGCCGAGGAAGAATTTGGTTACGATCATCCCATGGGCGGCCTCACTCTTCCTTGTAGCGAGGACTACTTCACCAGCTTAATCTCGAGTTTGAGTTGTTAACTTTATAGATTTAGAGATTATGTTTTTTTTTTAATCTCTGACATTCAGATTGTGGAACTCTGTCCGGTATCTTTAATTAACTTTTGATCATCATTTTTTTTTGTCGAAATGAATGGAGACGAGGATAAGTTAGCTCGTCTTCTAAATTTTGTATTTTTGTCGGAGACATGATTCGCTCGATTGGGGTGTGATGTACATATCTTTGTGGTGATCATTGGTGATCCCCTTCGATCTGTTTTTTTTGTCTGATAATTACGATTAATATTGGCATTCTTTTTACATCGCTTCTTTCTCTTTGTAGCCCGATGATAAAACTGTCACAACGAGGAGATTAAATACCAATAGTTTTTTGCAATATAATTTTTTTTACTTCATTTCATAGTTTGAACCATATACCTTTTTAAAGTTTACAATACCTAGTATCATTAAGTTACAAACCCCTTGTCAAGATATTAGCAAATGATTGCTGATGTTCCCTAATCATATCAACAATAGTTTGTTGAGGTTACAAATATATCTCATTATTTAGTTTAAATAAGATACTAAGATTTTAATTATATTGAAATTAGTAAATAACGTACGAGCTACATTTACTGCTATTTGTTTGTAGCAATTTGTACAGTATAAATGATTACTCACAGACTAAGATAATATGGAATAGCGAGCCAAATTGAGTATGGGCCGATAAAAGATCCTATCCTGGTATTTTTTTTGTTAGGACGTCTTGAATGTTCATGTTTCATCATTTGAGTTGTACGTATCAGGCGAGCCCTTTTAAGTGGTCCAAGTACATAGTTTCAATTAATCAAGAAAGAAATTACACCTTAATTTCTATCTGCACGTCAATATTATTACCATTAATAAATTTATCTACTCTTTTTTTTTTGTTGCAAAATTCCCACCCATCTAATTACAATAGTTCCACCCATTGGCATTCCTGATCACCTAAGCGAATCAAGGTAAAACATCAGATCTTGGTTGCTCAGCGATGCAGTAGATTGACCATCTCAACAATTTCTAAATCTGGCGAAGAATAGAATGCAGCAAAAGTTTCCGATTTCACCTAATAAAGAAGCACCCGCGCGAAAAGGAGTGGACAAAACGAAATCACACATATCAACTTGAATAACGCGAATATTGGTGAGAATCTAATATCCTAAAAATCTAAATATTCTTGAGCAAGATTTATCCAGAGATAATGAGACAAGACTTACGATCAGGCCCAAATATGTAGTTGATGGACGTTTAGTGAATATTCATGTACTATCCAAAACGAACCAATTTGATTTCATCAAAAGATTAAACTTACTCCGCCAATAGACTAATTCTAAGCCACTCATCCTTTTCCAGTTCTCCGATAGACTTATTATACAAAATATTAATAACTTTTTATAACTTTCTTTGCGAGAAATTACACGGTCTCTATGCAACCAATATTTTCATTTAATATCCGCGAATAGTGAGTTTCCAAACCTGTTTGGAGCATTCTCACTCTAACCAATCCAGCTAATATCACTGAGCTACTTGATCCCGAGAATTTGATGAAGCATTCATGCATGTTATTAATTTCTCTCTCCCTGGTCACAGAAAAGCAATAAGGTCCCAACTCCTTTCCGGTTCATTAAATTTCCCATTAACTCATGAATAATTGCCCATCTCTAAACTAGGGATGGCAGAAATGCCCATACCCTGCGGGTCGAACCCTACCCTTACTCCGTGGGTCGAGGGTCTGTTGACTTTGACTGGGTCTACGGTAAGGTATGAGTATGGGTCTATATTTAAAGGTAGAGTCGAGGGTAGGGTATGAATCTATGAATTTTTACCCTACCCTTACCTTTTACCCTAATTTAGACCTTATTCCTAACTAGACTCTAACTAAATAATAATTAAACTCTAATTAGACTTATTATTATTATTTTTTATTTATAAAATATAATATATTTCTTAAATATTTTGAAATATAATCTACGAAATTGACTTTTTTAATTATTTTTAGTGATCTATAAGATATTTCTTAAATATTCATTATGATTTAGTTAAATTTTATACTAAAAAATATATTATATTTAATTCGAGGGTCGGACCCTGTAACACCCTATAGACCCTACGGACCCTAAGAGTAAGGGTATGAATCTAGTAATGAAAAATCTTAAGAGTCTAGGATAGGGTATGGGTCCGACTTTTTAAACTAGGGTATGAGTAAGGTCATACCAATACCCTACCCGACCCTACCCATCGCCATCCCTACTCTAAACGCTTCTCTCGGCATATCTCTCTCTCTCTTCTCGCAATGCCCATGCCCTATCAATTGCTAGCTATAGGGCACGGAAACCGCCTTGTAAACTGGAATGACGATGGTGACGTGGAGGAGCCGGTGCATGTACGAAGTTTTACTTTGGTAGAGTTTTATTAAGACAATGGTTGTGATATCATGTGTGATACGGGGAATTCAACATCCGTGCGATGATGTAAATTCAAAATTGGAATAAATTTTCTATTTAAAAAAATCAATGCACATATACCTAAATTTTTTTATGATAAGTGGCATGTTGACTTGTTAGTTTTTTTCTCGTGAATTTTAAATTTAGTCTAATGAGTTTAAATTTTTGGGGTTGTATACAATTTTGGTTTTTTTTCTCCTCCTAAACAAGGGTTTTCTATTTGCAAGAGATAAAATTTGAATTCCGACCTCTTGGAAAGGAGGTAGGATTCGTTGCCATCCTACTCACCAAGCGTTGGTTGATAAAGCGTAGTTAGATCAACCAAATCGATAAAATGGAGATATGAGGATAAATGCAATTGAGTCAAGAGGTTGAAATTATTTTGTTAATTTTTTAGAAAAAGTACATATAAGTATTATGTGGTTTGGTAGTTTCCAAAAAAAATACCGTGTTGTTTTTTCTTCTAAATTCAGTACATATAGTTTACTTTTAAGAACAGTTTTAGTCCTGGGTAGTTTGGAAGGGTACTCTACCACTTGGCATTGACACATCAGCGCCACAACAACTATTGTATTTTACTTGGCCAGGGTGATGTGGCATAGAAAATTACCACAACATCCTCCTCCTATCCTCTTTCCTCCTCTGTCTTCCTCCGCCCTCTCCTCCTCTTTTCTCCTCTTCCTCATTTTCTCCTTTTTCCTCCTCCTCTGCCCTCTCCTCCTCTTTTTCCTCCTCCTCCTCTCCTTTGTCCTCCTTCGCCCCTCCTCCTCTTTTTTCTCCTTCCCTGCCCCTTCTTCCTCTCTTTCCTCCTCCTTCTCCTCCTCCTCCCTCCTCCTTTTCCACCTACCATGTCATCTTTACTTACAATTTTTGGAATGACAAGTAGATAAGAAAATAGTTACATGGCGCTAACATGTCAATACCAAGTGGTTGGCCGCCCTTCCAAACTATTCAGGACTGGGACTAAAACTGTCCCCCAAAATAAATTACAGGTACTGAATTTGAAAAAAAAATAACACGATCTTTTTTTAAACAGCCAAACCTGGGAATATTTATGTGTACTTTTTCCTAATTTTTTTGGTACTACTTAATTCAGATATAAATAAATTGACCCAACATATAAAACTAAATCTGTAAGTACACACGTCGAAAAAAGAATAAATTTAGAGTCTCAACATGCGGAAGCTAGTTTATTGCGTAATTTATAAGAAAAATTGTTGGCCCGTAAAAGTTTGCAAATTGTTATGTAGACATGCACATTTGTATAAATTCATCCTCAATTCAAACTTCATAAAGAATAAAGAAGAATCAATCGGAGAAAAGCTGATGTGCGAATGCCCGGAAATATGCTAGTACAGAAGAGAATGTACTCTCTAAATTTCAAAAGTAGAACAACGCAACTTACAGGGTGACTTGTCTTAAATGCACAATTAATGATTTATTTAAAAATTAATGATAGAATGGTGATACCAAATTGGTTGTGGTCATTATATCCAAACATGCAAGTTTTGTTCAATATCTAGAGTTATTATTGTCAAGACTATTGGTTTCAAATTTTATGAATTAAGACATTATTGAAAAATCACATGTTGAATAAGATTTGATGATTGTACTATGAGTACCAAATGTCCCATAAAAAAATCAGTCTTATCTCCAAGGCGAAAAGGTAAGAAAAAGTGTTGATAACTACACAAGAATTGGTCAATCATAAAACTTAAGCAAGTACAAAAAAAAAATTTAGGTCATTTACATATGGACATCTTCTTCTGCAAGCTGAATATAATATGTGAATATATGATTTCTATGTACGGCCCTCAGTTTTGAAGAAGAAATAAAAACCTGAAACCAGAGATGAGGAAAGCCATGTGAATACCTCTCCAATTCCCATGCAGATGGGTCCTCCATAAATACCTAAGAACAACCAATCACTACTCTTTGCTTCTCGAGTAATTTACATTTATCTTTTCATACCTTGAAACATTTATTTCTCAATAAAACATAAAACAAGAGATGAGATTACACTACAGAACTATCACTCCATAAAATCCTCGTAATTGAGTGTATAAGTTACTTACCCAAAAAATTGAGTATATGTCATACTTGTGATGAACCTTCGTATATTTTTATGTACTTTCCCCACCAACGTGGCACTCTCTTGGAGACTGAGGTATTATTATCTTTATTCTTTTTAGTAATAAATAAAATTTTATTAAAAATAATATTTACAATCTAAAAAATGGAAAATTCAATCTAAATAATATAAAATTCTAATGTGAAAAAAAAAACTGTGTTAAAAAATGTAGATAAATCTGTATCTTGACGTTCCTCTTTCAACCCTATATATATGCATGCCACAAACATCAATCAACTCATCAAACAACTTCAGACCTAACTGCAACACTCCTTTGAAACTATCATCTTGAACGTTCTACCTCTCAATTCGTAGTCAACATTATGGTTGCTACTGCCACTCGTTTTGCTTCCATAGTGAAGCAAGTACTTAAAGGGAGCAAGTTTCTGGTGGGAAGAAGCAGTAGTACTCATCATCATCATCTTCATCAATATCCCGGAGAGGTTCCAAAAGGCCACGTGGCTGTATACGTAGGAGATCATCTTCAGAGGAAGAGATACGTTGTTCCTATATCGTACTTGAACCTTCCTTCCTTCAAGTGGTTGCTTAACCGAGCGGAGGAAGAGTTCGGGTTCGACCATCCGATGGGCGGACTCACGATTCCCTGCAAAGAGGACGCCTTCAACGATCTCATCGCTTCTCGGTTGCTTGAATCTTGAAGGACCCTAAGTTTTGTCCATTTTTCGTTTTCTATCCATGTATTGACCATATTTGTATATATACACGACTTGATATTTTCGAGAAATTGATGATTTTCTCCTTGGATATCATATAACGGAACCAATCATAGACCTGGGATCTTTTCGCTATGTTTATGATCGACTAATTTACAACGATCAAATATCGAACTTGAAATTCGACATATTAGTAATAGAATTTCTCAAATATTTTGAAGATTTATGAGTTATTATTTATTCTTATATAGTGTAACTATGTAATTATGTCTGTTTATTTTTTTAGTATATGTCTAGGATTGATGTTCTCTAACAACATGGTGGAATATATCTTCTCTTAAGTGTTTAATAAATCTATCTATTTATTACAAGAATGTCAACTGAAACAGACAATTAGGTCTATAACAGAACCAATGTTGGCACGGATTTTTGTTTGAAAAACATTGGTGCTTGCAAAAAAAATTTACAAAGAAATGATTTTCATTAAAGCAAAAAATCTTGATTGCAAGGGAATTAAGTAATTTCCTGTTTTCCTCACTTCCCTCTGCCCCTATACCTAAAATATCTTTTTAAACTTACAAAAATTGATATATTTCTTACAAAGTTCTTTTATTTGAACAAAAAGATCTTAATTTACCATCTCTTTTAGTAGAAAGAACAAAATAAAATTTGGTAAAAATATATAGAATGATTTATTGAATATTCGAATATTGCATAAAGTCAAGAGGTCAAAGAAAGATAGCTTAACCAATGAGAACCAAATTAGTTAGAACTCAGATTTATTTTCAATAATTTCATAATTTAACATCACGATTAAAAAGAATCATTGAAAAATGATTTCTTAACTATGTTCAACTCTTTTTTATATGGAACGAGGGGAGAATGCTCCTAAAAATAGGATAGTATTACTTATCAAAAAATTAGTATAGTATTCGACTGTAGTATTTACGATAGTTCGAAAAAATGAAGTTAGAAGTGACAGGTGTAAGCCCCGGAATGATAGGACGGCTGCGGTTTGTTACATCTTTGTAGTCAAGTATCACTTGCTGGTGCTTGCTGATGTTGCCCCGAAGATATCCCATGCCATTGAAAGTTTGAATATTAAATAGTATAAATCAAGAAAAAAGAATTTAGAATAAATTTTCATTTTCCATCCTGTATGCCATAAGAAGAAACGGAAACCATATCTAGAACAAGTGAAGAACAATAACGAAACCTACCACCCGAGGAAATTGGAAATGCTGGTGTACGACACTTGATGGCTGATATTATATTAAAACTGAAACTGTACTCTATAAATAGAAATGGAAACCATTTATTCAAATTTCTATCTATCGTGACTTTAGACTCTATAACTTAAAAAAACGGAATATCTAAAAATATCTCAGACGTACAGCTATGGCTAATGTCATCCCGCAAATAATTCTCCGAAAATTGTGGCGATGGGAGATATTATTTTAATCTTACAACTTTCACATTCAATACAAAAATTTTAAATGCAGAATTGATAGATTTCCAATGCCTAACGTATTTTTGGATGACTGAAAATGCATGAAATTGAGTAGCCAATTATTGAATTATCTGCCTTTTGTCTTTCCCAAGTTGCATCATCCCCACGACTATTTAATTGAGCAGGAAATTCCCGGGACTTGAAGAAGAAAAAGATAATAAGGTTACTTTCCGGGATTTAATTTAATTTAATTCTTCATGTCAGCAGAGGTATCAGTTTTTATTAAGTTTCTATGTACACAAGAAGGGAGACTCCCATGAGTTATATTATATAGATGAAAATATTGTAGTTCTCAGGGTGTAAGCGTATGATCGACATTCGACATAGTAGCTCTCTTTTTTTAATTATCTTTTGTTCAAATCACTACTGGGCAAAATTGCAAATTTTCAACAACTTTTTAACACCCATATATATTCGATGTGTTGTAGCTCATGTAGCTCATGCAACTTTTTCTCAATAACTTCAGCAGCAGTAGAAGGCAAAAGAAAGGTGAATAATCAAAATTTGAGCATATGTTATCGTAATCTCGGAGAATCACCGCACAGATTATGAATAAGTTCTTACCAGGAGCAAGGCGATGTTTCAAACCCTTCAAATTTGTTAACCAGTATACCTGCCAAAAGGTGGAGGATGATTTAAGAGAGGACGAGTCTCAAGGGAAAAAAGCAGGCACTATAACATTTAGACACTGTGAGCAAACTAACAGCAATCTACCTCGACTACGTGAACTTGCAACTCCGTAACTTCCACAGCTACAAGACTTGCGGTAAGGGATAAATACGATCATTACAAAAACAACGACACCAATTCCAAGGTGGGTCATTCCCACTACGGGACTTGCAAACTTCAAGTCTCTTTAAAGAGATCTATCGAGGTTATTTACGAAGGATTTGTTTCTCTACAAGAGAATGAATAGTAAGAAATGACCATAAGTATCACTAAAAATTGTGTAACGTTCACTTATCCAGGCCATAGTACTGATCAAAGACAAGCAAAGATGCAAGGCACGATAAATGTAAAAGACAAACAAAAAAAATTAAAATCTTGTAAAATTTTAATGTCGTCAGAAAAAAAATGTTATAGACAAAGAGAGTCACCATGAAGCCTGTTGCCAACAAGTAATTAAGGCACGCCTATAAAAGTTTTTGTCAAAATCAGAGCTATAGTTAGGGGTGAGCAAAAAATCTATTATCCATAATCCAAATCCGATATCCAAATTTTTTTATGGATTCAGACTCGGATAATTTTATGTTCGGATTTGGATTCAGATAATCCAAAAAAATTATTTTGGATTTAGATTCGGATACGGATTTAAAAAAAATAATTTGGATTATCCAAATATCCAAAATATATAAAACATATATAATAAATTATAGGATTAAAAATGTGTGTTTCTATTGGGCTTGGGCCAATTCTTTAGAAATTGGAAAATAAATTAAAAAACCTATTACTTTTATTAAAAGGCCACGACTTTATGAGTTTTTAGTATGAATTTTATTTTATTTTTATGAAAATTTTGGTTTTCACAGTTGTTAGTTTGAGATATCATGAATGTTTGGATTTTATTATTTTATTTCGCAAAGCACTATTATGTTTGTTTATTACAGGTTTGTGTGAATTTTACGTTTGTTTATTACCTATATATGTTTGTTAAAAATTTGGAAAATCGGATTATTTGAATCTGTATCCAAAATAATTTTGGATTTGGAATTTCGGATAATTTTTTAATTGGATTCGGATTCGGATCAAAAAATAGTAATTTTGAAAATTTCGGATAATACAAATTTCGGATAATTCGGATTCGGATAATCCAAATGCTCACCCCTAGCTATAGTTATCACATTAAACGGAAGACGACGTATATTTTAACCAGACACGTCAAATGACAAAATCAAATTTCAGCCCAGCAACATTCGACTATAGATCTAAACGGGCCTGGAGATAATTTAATGGGCCGATGAAAAGGCCTATCTTCGGGTAGGGATGACCACGTACGCAAGATGCGGGTAAGATTCAGAAGAAATACATCTTTATGGACTAAGATTTTTTTTATGGTTTTTGAAAAATTAATATTGAAACCATAGACAAAACTTGAGTCTATAAAATAATACTTTGATTATTTTGCCTACAAAATTAATCGCCACTTAATTATTCTTCATTGGGGACCAAAAAATTACTGTTTTAAAAAAATAATAAATTTATCCAATACGCATTAATCAAAGGACCAATATGAAAATTCTAATAATATTGTCCAATCAAGTGACTCTCCACTTCTCCCCTACCCAGCTTACGGCTGACAAATATTTTTTAAAATAAGTACAGATGTATGAAAAAGGGGGGTAAAAGTTTTTTACAAAGTTCCTAGAGAGATCTAGTGAAAAATGTTGGCAATTAAAACAAAAATCTAGCTTATTGTCAATTAAATAAAACCCAAAAATCAACAAACCAAAAGTTGCATGTCCATCCATCCCCGGAAGCCCAAGTCCTGGCCACCTCGTCACCGGCCCTATTGCAACCGCAGACTGACACACACCTCCCGGCTCCCGTTCTAATGTAATACCAAAAACCTTTATTGAATGACCATTAAAGTCGATTTAACATTTTAATTAATTTTGAGTATAAGTCATTAAATTACATTAATCCATTCAATGAATTTGAATATGAAATCTTATGAATATATAGTAAAAAAAGTCGTAAGTCTTTGATATTATGTTAGAATCTCTATATCTAAATTATTAAGAAGTTATTATCTTAATAATTTGAATTGAATATAAACATTCTAACATGATATTATTAATTAGCAATTCTTACATGTTTTAACTAATGTGAAACACACTTAAAAATAAAAAATAAGAACTAAAAAAACTACCGAAGAGAGCAACAACGATATCACAAGAAGTCCAAGAGCGGTCGTCAAGTGGATGGAAAAGGGGCAACCGATCAGGAAAGTAAAAAGTGGAGAAAACTGAAAAGAGCACGAGCAAGATCAGGGGCAGGTTCGAGACGGATGGGAAATAATGGAGGTTGTTGGGGACTACAAGGTGTTTATTAGGTTCGTGGAGCATAAGTTGGAGGAACTGGACAAGGAACGGGACGGCCCTTTGTCTTTGAAGGAGCTCCACCCGCTATTGCTGATATCGGCGCCGCCGCTCTTGGCTTGTCCTCTCCGGGATCTTCTGCTGATTCCTACCACATTTACTCCGAGGTAATGCACTCTCCTCCCTCTATATTTTTTCATACTATTTGCTAACCTTATAATTGTTCCCAATTTGTTAACATTTAGATGCCTGTTTGTTGAGATTAATGTTAAGTTATGGGTAGTAAAACATTAATTGTGTTCTTAATTTTTCTTTATTGAACATGTTATCTTGAACTCATTAATGCTGTCAAAGTCTATATAAATTTAATACAATAAATTTTATTTGAGACAACTGATTATCACTAATTTGAAGTGCAAGGGTGCTGCCGTTTATTTTGCAAGTATAAAGTATGTAACTATCTAATTTCTTAATTCTTTTGTTTGGATATATAAATTGTAACGATTGTTGGACTTCGTTGAACCTGGGCTATTTTTTATTTTATTTGGATAGAAAAGTTGGTTAATTAATGATTTCTTTTAGTATAACCATGTTTTAATCGAGTTCATTACTTAGCTAAACTATGAACAAATTGATAAATAGCATAGGTCAATCTTTCACATTGGCCAGCTGGCATGACGTTATTTTGACTTCACAGCAAAACATGATATTTTACAGAAATTTTATTGCCCACAAAAATATACCACAAAATATGCTCGAATACATTATAGTACATATAACTAAACATTACATGCACCAATTTAGTGCATGGCAGCGCCTTTTTTACGCGTAAGTTTAAAAGATTTCAGAATAAATAATTAAATACTTGAAAAACATACGTACCGGTTTTCTTGGGGAATATAATTTGGTGATTATAAATTGGAATGATGGTGTAAGTGCCTCTGACTCTGAATTTGATTAAGTTTTCTCGGGGAATATAATTTGGTGATTATAAATTGGAATAGTGGTGTAAGTGCCTCTGACTCTGAGTTCGATTAGGGGGTAATTATTATAAGTATAGGTTAGTCTTTTATCTCGCCGACTTGAAAAAAAGAAGAAAAAGAAATGCAGCAGGTATGAGAAAATAACGACATCCTGTTCGCATCTCTTCTTCTTTTCTATGGTCGGTGTTATGGGTCTACTTTCTTATTCCACGTCGTTTTCAATTATATGGCTCTAGACGGTGATCCCTTTATATCAAGTAGGAATATTAGGACCAAGACCCGTGATCTTTCAAACAAACATCGTATATCATTTTATTTAAGTGAATTAGGTTAGAAGCTTGTATAGACAATGCAAATCACTTTGTTTACCTTACTATTGTTTAATTATTCTTTTCTAAAGTCATACATATTCGCAAAGAGCTTTGAAAAGTAACCACAATACATGTAAAAGTCTCAATATATGAGGCGTAAAAATGGTAGCCTCTCATGATGGTGTCTGCATTTGGTGTACAAAGTTACGGCTACCCACTACTTTATAATATATATATATATATATATATATATATATATTTATTTATTTATTTATTTATTTACTTATATAACATTTGAGTCAGGTCTTAGATGAGTTCAGCCCTGGCAAGCAAGAAAAAGCGAGCAAGTCAGAGTTTAAGGAGGTTCTTTCGGACATCTTACTAGGGATGGCGGACGGACTGAAGCGAGACTCGATCGTGATACTTCGTATAGAAGGAGACGACCTGATGGAGTTCATAAACGGTCCGAGCTATGAAGCGGAAATGGCTTCCATATTCTCCCAGTTGGATTCACATGACAAGTCTCTCCGGGATTGCATCATACAGGCCTCGGAGAAACTCACTGTTAATCTGGGGATGCCTCCGATTTCTGATTCCTGGGTAACAACTATCTCTCTATTTTGCAAACTATAAGAAACTTTCTGAGTAGTCTCGTTGTGTCTCAAGATTGGTGTCATTTTTGGTAGGTGCGGGAGAATGTTATGGAACCAGCTCTGGGATCATGTAAGAACCAAGAAGCTTATGAAAATCCTGTCTCCCAAGAGGCATTCTCGAACGAATTCAAGACAGTGGTCGAGGCAGTCGCTCGACGTCTCAAAGAGCAACCTGTGATTGTCGCTCACAGCGAAAACACATTTGATGGTAGTGGCATCAAGAGGCTCTTATCTAACAAGCTCGAACTCGAAAAAGTATGATTCTATATGGGTATTATTCCTAATATAAAGTATACTCATAAAGAGAGATTTATAAATGATTTGTATTTAGGCTCTAAATGCAGCCGTAAAAGGTGTGGCAACAGACCGCCAGGGGAAAATATCAAAAGAGTACTTGCAATCGGCATTGGATGCAATCGCTCCATCAGCTGGAATTCCCCCGTTTGGTGCATTTGATGAGGTATTCAATCAAAATGAACATCACATTTTTCTCGGAGACCCCATTTAGCTCGAGATTTATTGTCGCGGGTCAATAGGGTTGACCCAAAAAATTTGTATGTTTAACTTTCAGAGGTAAAATTGTTCGTGTCGTTGCAGATGGACAAAGTTGTGGGCGATGTATTTAAGATGATGGAAGCGGATGACGGGAAGCTCGTAACAGATGAAGAATTCAAGAAATTGTTAACTGAAATATTGGGAAGCATGATGCTACAGTTAGAAGGCAATCCGATTTCAATATTTTCCAACTCGGTGGTGCACGAGCCTATCCCTTCCCCCTCTTCACTTTTCCAATAACAACTGATTAATATCGTATTTGTATTTATATGTACTTGGGATTGCCTTTTACTTTTAACATCCCGTTAATTATATCACATCATATTCTAGCATTGTTAGAAATTTTCGTCTTTTGTAATATGAGTCAATTTGAATTTGGAGAAACATAAATTACCATAATTAAACCCACACATGTAACTGCTGTGTCCTTTTGGAATCTCTCTCCTGTCTTTGATTAGGAAAATTGACGATCTAGTCTTTGTCACGAAGGTCGTCGCAGACAAATATATAATAAAGAAGGCAAGCTTACAGGAGCCTGATTCAAAAACCCAACGAAGATCCATCCCATAATGGGCCCCCAATACCAAAGTGGAGCCCAAGAACCGAACATAATTGAGGCCCAACATAACCAATCCGGCCCGTAAGTTATCATAATGTATTTAGAAGGCTAGAGAGTTAATCGTAGTGAGTAGAGATTAGAACTATGTAAAATAATATTATTGTGAGAACTACTATTAGTATGAAGTTTGTCTCACGTGTGATGGATGATCGAATCTAAAGTTTCCAGATCGGGGAGGGACGGATTCGATCCACATTTCTATCATAGGCGAGACATTACTTAAGTTCAAATATTACAGTCCGGATCCATATAGATCCATGGTATCTGGATTACTTTTTCATCCGTATTTTTCATTTGTATGCGTGATAATACTCGATGGAACAAATTAGGGGAAGTTCGTTGAAGTGTAGTGTAGTTTCAAACTTTTTTATCTTAGTATCCTATAGTTTCATTTTGTCTTTTTTAGATAACATAGGTTTTCAAAAGTAACACTATTAGTGAAAACTTTGTAACTAGGGTTTATTTTGCTAACTAGACCATACATATTAGCACCACATCACCGACAATTATATAAAAAAAGAATGTGACAAAAGTGAAAAACCCAAATTCTAAATCTGATTTTTTTTAAGAAAAACTTAAACTAAAAATGTTTCAAATTTCTCCGTTTCCTTTTTCGCCCTAATTCTCTTTCCCTTCACCCTTCTTCTCCTTTCATGATCTCTCTGCTCTCACCCTCCTTCTCTTTCCATTATCTCTCTGCCCTCACCATCCACGCCTTCTCCTCTCTCACCATCCCTCGAAAAGACTTGAATTTGGATCCGGCTTGACTCATTGCCTCCTCGACTTTTTGATAGAAATTCTGAAAAGCGACCCAATATAAGGAAGCCAACTTTATTTTCTGCAACTTTGAATGTGTGTTTGAAACTGTTTGGCTTTGTGTTCATTTTAATTATTTTTGGATTTCTTTTAATGGGAGAACGCAGTTATATTCATTACAATTTTGGTGGTAAATGGGTGACTACTAAAGTTATGGAATATGTTGGAGGATCGTCAATTTGATGTTGGTTATGATGTTAATCATTTAGATTTTTGGAATATTCATAAGTTTTACAAAAAAGTTGCTAGGTGTTGAGAATTTCATATTATGGTTTAAGACACCGAGTTTCAACAATGATTGGGCTTTGCATGAGATAAATGGCCGCCACGGTGATGTGGTTAGGATGGTAGAATTGAACAAGGATTATTGTGAGGAAGAAGGAAAAAATGCTAATGATGTTAATGAGTTTTTAAAGAGGCTATATTTTTAGAAGGAGCAATTCAAGAAGGGAAATGGATAGTGATGAGGAGAATCCAGAAGGAGATGAGTAGTATAGTAGTGGCGAGAAAAGTGATAAGTCAAATAATGAGGACATAAATGAAACAAAGAACATCGTTTGTGATATTGGTGATGAGGAAATGTGTCAACCCTAAATTGAGATTATTTTTTGCTCGGAGATAGAAACTCATAGAGTAACTCCTACAATTGATGAAGGTGATACTAATATTGACGAATCATGTATTCGCGATGATGGAGAGTTGTTTGATGTGAGACATAGTAGTGATGAAGATGTTGGGGATGTTTACAACCATAACAAGATAAACATACTTGATAGTTTACAACTATAAAATAATGCCAATTCCAAGTCTAAGTCCAGATGAATGGTCAATGGTGGAGTAGACATATGTGTACCTTCCGATGGTTAAGAAGCCAGCGGGAAGGTCAAATTATTAGACATGTTTTCATTTGACACATTATTAGACATGGATGAAGACTTGATTTTGAAGTTAGATGCTTTCTTTCGTACACATTTGAATACTTATGATGTACTATTTTTTAAACTGAAAATTTTGTTCAAATATGAACCGACTAAATTAATCAATATTTGAAAAAAAATAATAAGTGCGAAAGAGAGATAGTATGTGAGTTATAGGGTAGTATGTGATGTAGAATAGAAGTAATTGGAGTTTTTAATTAGGGTTAAAAAATAAAGTGATTGGATTTTTTTTACTTCTCACGTCATCTCATTTATGAAAAAAAAATATTAAGTATCGGTTACCACGTACCGATGTGTATGATTTTGGTTAGCAAAATAGACCTTGGTTCCAAATTTGTCACGCAATCGTGTCCCTTTTGAAAACTTTCGCCACCTAAAAAAATAAAATGAAATCACATTGGCACTAAAATAAAATAGTTTGAAACTGGAGGACTTTAGCAAACTTTTCCCAAGAAATTAAGTGAGAACTACTTTTTTGGTAGGCCAATTGAATTAATTATTTGTCCGAGCTTTTATATCTGACCCATTTGATCGATCATGGCATTTAAAATATGGTTTCTTGGTGGAAAGGTCATGTATGGACCGTTTCAATGCTTACTTTTCTCTCTTCTGGATTCGATAGGACATGATTGAATGATATTTTTTTGTAGTAAATAATATTTAAATATTTATTAAATCATTTAATACAAATTTAACCTGTATAGGATTTTTATATGATAATTCGCTTAAGGTCATTTGGAATTAAAGCGTTCCATTTGAGTTTCAATAAACGTCCACTTTATTAACAAAAGAAAGCCGAATGTCATTATAACTTTCAAGTCTACACATCATAGTCCAAAAGAACCACAAGAAAAAGGATCCTGCTAACACCTAAACCATTACAAAGATTACAATAATTTTCTCACACAATACTAAAATCTGAGATCCCACTAGCAAATGGTACAATGGGACGGTAACCCATATTTACCAATTATTTATAAACCAGAACATGGGTCACTCCTTCGGCCCGTACATATGAATAAGCTCACGTGGAATGATCTTGGTATAGAGATAAAAGCCCGCACATGCTATAATGGGCCCAACCCAAAAGACCCAGTGCCCAGTCCAAAGATGACCACCTCTTACAACTGCCGGGCCGAGACATCTCGCCGGGTTCAAGCCCACGCCGGAGTAGCCCTTGGTCGCCGTCACCGTCGTGGAAATAAACACTACCAGACCCACTACAAGCCCAATTATTGTGCAGACCACGATCCGGCCCAAGGCCGAGCCTTGACGATGGTCAAACGCCATCCATATGGAGGCAAACAAGAAGATGAAAGTGCAAAAGATCTCCATCCAGAGGGCCTGGCTGGTTCCCAAGCCGACCGTGACGGGTCCGAGTGGGCCCGGAGCGACGACATTGACAGTGCACCCAGCTAGCGTAAACGTCCGCTCAATGCTGCTATTGACGACGGCCTTAAGGGCTAGAGCGCCCACTATGCCACCTACGCATTGGGCGAGGGTGTAGACCAAAGCCCGGGAAAAGGTGATCAAACCGGCGAGCATGGCGGCCCAGGTGATCACGGGGTTGATGTGGCCACCGGAGATGGGGGCCGTGGCAAGGAGTAGAATTGTAATGGTTATGGCGATCAAGAGGGACAAGACAAGGTTTGGGGTCTTGGTTTGTGTCTCAAAGGACGAGATCACTATTGTGTCCAGCATAAAGACGAGAACTGCCGTGCCGACAAGTTCTGCAACTGATGCTCGCCATACCTAAAGTAATTTCGATAACATGTTAGAATATTCGTGTTCAACTTAGAAAACTCGTCGCGGGTAAAGAAAAATATCTATAAATTGATTTTGACATACTCAAAAGGAAATGAAAAAATCATTTTGAGAAGTACTCACAGATGGAGAAAAAAGCTCTTCCAATCCCAACATCTCTCTCAACGTACGAGAATTTCTCTCCTCCTTAAGCAACATTGGCCTGAAAATAAACCAACTTCAAACCAAATTGTATTCATCGAATCGAAATTGGCAATTTCTTGAGAGGTACCTGGGAGAAGCAAATGGTTTAACTTTGTTTCCCCCATAACCATTCTCCTCATCGGACTCGACAGAAGCTCTTCCATTTGCTTCCATCCTTTTTTATTTTGGGTAAGAACTTTGGTCTATACTATGTCGTACACATACTCTTCTTATATAGGCGTTACATTCTTAGTGGAGATGTGAAATAGTAGGCAGTTGGGAAAAATAATTGTCCGGTTTCAGAATAATAAAGAGACCTGTCAATTCTGTCCCAACTGCAACTAGCTTTGATGGAACAACAATTTCGGCTACCACTCGAGTTTACATTTACTGCATGTGGCCGTAGATCTTTATCTAAATCAAGGCCATGCAAATAAGATCATATCCGCAATTGGACGATATTTGCTAATTAATATCATTGATATAGTTGGGAATTCTCAGAGATTGGAGACAGCTTGATTAGTTGAAAGAAATCTACCTACCTGTAACAATCAGGTTTTGTATTGGATATGCACATTATGTATCAAAATATGTTATTTCTTGGTCTTGCTGTTGTCGTATAACTTTGTTTGTGACACAAGTAAAAAGTAGTTTTTAGAAAATTTTACGGTGATCTCAATGATGCGTTATATAAGATTTCATAATTTCTTCAAATCTTGTCATTTCATCACCATAAAATAATTGATATTGATTGGTGAGAATATGAGGCCAATCAGTGCCATAACTGTGGTTTGTTTTAGTTGCATCGGTACTACAAATTTTGCTTCCTGAGGGGAAAAAGATTAGAAGGATTTATATAAAATAGAGATGGAAGATCAAAGGGTGTAAGAAAGTCAACGAGGATCCGGTGGCTGTGGAGAAAATCACATGCTTGTAATTAAGTAACACCTACTCGTTCTCACTTCTCACCCAAAAAAACCAGAGAGCAACACCTACTTGACCCTTGTGCTCCTCATCGCTACGGCAACAATTGAATGCCAAGGATGGGAGTAGCTTCATACCAGTGATAATACCTTTTTTGGGACCTTTGTGGGAGATTTAGGAGCCAGCAAGTTGCCGACTCCAACGTTGTCAAAATGTAAAATTAATTTACGTGGAAATATTCAGATTTGTTGACAAATATAGAACAATTAAGTACTCGCCAGTCACCATACTTAGAGCTTGTTTTCTCTTTCTTTACTTGTTTAATGCTACTCACTCATAGTTACTATTAACATGTTTATATAGAAAAAAAAATCCAACTATATAGATTAAATCAAATCAATGTAGACATGTGAGAAACGTTTGATAACCATACGCATTATTAATGCTCGCAAAAATCATTTTTGATATGGGCAAGATTGCATATGTTACTTCACTACTGAAAACCCTTTATCGTCGTCCAACTAAATATGTGTAACGCCCCGTGATTTGATCGACTGGTTCCACTGTACCAACATGGGACTTTTCTGCGTGCTTTGTCCTCACTCGCACGCTTTCTAAGAAATTTCCTAGGAGGTCACCCATTCTGATCCTACCTTCAGCCAAACGTGTTTAACCTTGGAGTTCTTTCAGGATGTGTACCCAAAAAAAAGGTAAACTTTGTTGGTATAGATAGTAACAATCAAATCACTTAAGTCTTTCACATAGTACATATACGGGGTATCACATTCACCCTTCCTTAAATACGCAACGTCTTCGTCGCGCCAGGTACACACAATCCCAAAATCCCTCACTTGTAGGTGCATTGGGTCCTCGAATCACACCATACAAGTCAAGGTCACTCTGATACTAAATGTAACGCCCCGTGATTTGACCGACTGGCTCCACTGTACTAACACGGGTCTTTTCTGTGTGTTTTGTCCTCACTCGCACACACTCTAGGAAACTTCCCAAGTGGTCACCCATCATGATCCTACCCTCGGCCAAACACGTTTAAACTTGGAGTTCTTTCAGGATGTGTGCCCGAAAAGAAGGTGCACCTTGTTGGTATGGATAGTAACAATCAAATCATTTAAACCTTTCACAAAGTACATATACGGGGTATCAAAATATGAATGGTTTAGATCAACAAATATTAAAATAAACAGATTCCTCAATAAAACTCACAGGAGCAATGCACTATCTCTTATAACCACACCAAACTCTTTTTCTCTTAATAGTGTACTCTTAATAATTACTCTCTTTTTTTTTTGGTGGGAATAATAATTACTCTCTTAATATAAGTATTTCGTTACTTATTAACTCAACTAATTTCAGAAGAAATAAAACAGTAATGATAAAACCTAGCCATACACCATAATTTGCGCCTGCATATTTGTAATTGTAATTTCAGAGTTGTGTATAAATGCAACCTTTGAATGTGCAATGCCATTGAAAATTCGAAGCTCTTATAATTATGACCCGTACCACATATGTAAATCAATGATATAATTAGAATTAATAAATAATATCTTGAAAAACTACAAAATAGATATCAAAATGATAAAACCTAAGAAACAACATTACCACATCGATATATAAACGTTAATTCAGTCAACTTAAGAAATGATCATAGGTCTGAATCGAGGACGGGCTTCTGGGTCAATTACAAATCGTCTAGAAATTAGAATGATCAAAGGATCCCCTTTTTTCCTCTCTATAAATGCGCGTGGGCCTCAAGTCGTCGTCCCGATCTTAAATGCCTCGGACAAGCTCAATCCTTCAACCGTCTGCTATTCGGAAAACTAAAGCTATTTATAATTTTTTTAAATACAAAACACCAGTCAATATCCAAATAATAATTAAATCAATTTATCCGGGTTAGAGTATTATATTTTTAGAGCATTGCTCTGCAGTTGATTTATCTAAAGAAGTTAACCCCCTTAGTTTTTTTCTGAAATAACCGCTTCAGGAAAATAAACTTCTGAAAAACTGTATCCTATATCTTTGTTTTAAGGATTGACCAATGGGATCCAAATTTTGTCCTATGAGTAATATACAGAACATTGTTCGATGAATCTATTTATTCATTCGAATTATTTGATTATATATAAATAAATTATTTTAACTTTAAACGTTGATAATTTTGTCAACGTGAAATCACTCAAATATAAATAATCGTATCATTTAAACGTTCATGATTATCTGAGTAAAATTATTCAAACGTTATTAACTAATCCATCCGAATAAAATATTTTAAACATACATAAATGAATTATTTATTATAACTGTAAAATTATTTTAATATTCAAGAGAATGAAAAAAATACATGCACAAGATCAAATACACTCTAGACTAATGGGATCCTCTATCACCCCCTCTCAGTAACTCAACGAAATATAAGCATTTAACCGATTAAAGCTAAGTATTTTCGCTAGTTTCTTTTGGGACCTTTGGATGAAACCAAAAGACCAATCCAAAGAAAAGTCCTTAAATGTTTCGGTCCAAATAAGCCAGCTGCTGTTGACTTGGATCGTTTCCAGATATGTTTTGTCATAGCAAGATGTGGTTTGTTCATAATTATGTAATGGGCTTTTTCTTTGAAGGTTATGTATTGGAATCAATCTCTGACGCATCCATAATTACGATATAATGATTTATGTTTAAAAAACTATGTAATGGATAATATTATTTACATAATAAGTTATTACGATATTCTTCTCATAGCAAGAGATAATTTGTCGAAGATTGAATTTTCAATACAATTTACAATATAGATAAAGTTAACCATATAAAATTCACCATAAAATTACCACTTGTTAAAAAAAATCTTAACCTTACCCAGTACCAATGACGGAACTATTGTTTACGATAGATACAAGAGTTTGATAAACAGCTACTACATTGAATTACCCTATCAGATGAAAAACATTTCTACCCATTTATGTCTTTATTTGAGTGAATCACTAAATATGTCAATAGATTTGTCAATACTGTTTCTTAGGCCTTAACTTTATTTTAGTTTTTTTTTATTGTCTTTTTCTCCCATATATCATCCCTATTCTACAACAATTTCTTTTATAATTAATAAAGGTTGGTAATTTATCCTATGGGATGGGGGACTGGGGTCGCCATGATAGAGGATAATTTTAAAAGTTTCTCTCCCTAGTATAATTGGGTGCCAAAAGCTTCACATCGATTGCATCCACATAAAAATTATGTATCGCCTAATTAATGAACTGCATTTCCCAGGAACTAGGACTAATCGCAAAAGTGCATAAACATTTCAGCCAGAAACTTGCCAGTGAATAAAACAGGACGTATCCCATAGAATGGATCATGTACTATAGAGTTGATTAAGAACGTGAAATATCCTATTTGCCTCCTGTCTCAACGACCGCCTTGTCGTTACCAGGTTGTCACATATATGAAAGGCATATAGCTCGTCCAGTTGTTACTATTCCAGTAAAGGAAGCCAAACTTACAAAAATAAGTAATGGCTTCTTAAAATTTAAGTTTGATGCGAAAAGTTCTCAGAACATTTATAGGATGGGGAAATTAAAACATTTTCACTTCCGAGTCATTATGAAATTATGTTAGAATATGTATTTCTAATTTAAAACTTTATCAAGATGATTTAATGAATTTTCTACACTAAGAAATAAACTCATTGTAACTAAAAGTACGATCTCAACATATACATTACTCGCTTACTAGGGCCACTGAACTCATTAACATAAATCTACTCATAAAATAACTCATTAACATACTGTTTATGTACTTTGGTATTTGGTGATAATCTCGGATGACTTTTTCAGTAACGGAATTTTTAACGAGACCCTTGCTAATTAATATATTTTTCTTATGAAAAAATACAATCTAAGTTCAGCCGAAAAATATTCTTCGTATGCAGCAGAAAAAGCTAGTTCGTTGATTGTTTAATCAGAACAAGCAGCCTAATCGGATTACACAACGTTAATGAACACTAAAAAACCAATTACCATGTAATCGTTGTCACTTTTTTTTTTAATACCGATTGGTATCGCAACATTGATGAACACTATGGCAAGGGATTAGCACCAGCAAGCTGTGTCCAGAGGAGGCAGCATAGGACAACAGCTATCTGTATTTTTTTTTCTCTTATATTAAAAGTTAAATATTATCGAATTTTATTTTAAAAAATAATTTTCAAATAATATTTTTACATAATTTGATACACATTCAAATCTAATTTTTTAACTCTTGAATCAACTCTTATAACTATCGTAAATCTTACCAAGTGACGCAGTTCATGGGTTCTTGTCGGTTTTCAGAAAAAAATCCCTACAAATGGAACTCCGACATTCCTAGGTAGCTAGGTAGCTCCAAATAAATCGGAGCACTGCCGTCCTCTCACATGTTGGTCTAAGCTAAAACCGACACGTCATATATAAGACAATCAGCATCTCTTCCAAAGGGTCACCGTTGTTCTATATACATCACATCGAATCTCTTAACCTGATGGCTTCCTCAGGATTTTTTAGATAAACTTTTTTTTTAAAGGTATATGCAAACCCCTGGACGATACTTCCAAGGTTTCCGAGGTCCGAGACTTGGAATTTTCGCACTCCAACAGTTTATCTATAACAACCATTATCCATTATTTCCAAGACCAAACATGAAGTTGGTTCTGTCCCTAGCAAGGGGTTTTGCTCTGACATCAGTTCTATTAATTGCTATCTCCAATTTATCAGGTATTAACCTCGTACCTTGTTCTTTGAAGTGAAGTGAGTCTCTACAATTGTTTTAAGAGCTTTTGTTATGATTGACTCAGATTGTTATGACCCCTTGGATCCAAACGGAAACATCACAGTGACATTTGATATTCATGATTGGGCAGACAACGGCTATGTGGTAGGTGATTGCTAGTTTCTTTTTCGTTTTCTTCTAAATGATTCGATTTCGATTCGAAAATTCTCTAAATGAGACTTTTCACCTGATGGATGTTGCAGGCAACAGTGACCATTCAGAACTATTATCAGTACCGGCACGTCGACAAGCCGGGTTGGAACTTGGGATGGACATGGACCAAGGATGAAGTTGTCCTGACAGCATCAGGAGCCTTTGCTAGGGCACAAGGTGATTGCTCCAAGCTCAAGTATCCTGTCACTCCACACACCTGCAAAACGGATCCTGTCTTTGCTCCCGGATCATCTGATTCCGACAAGTCCGGCGCCCGCGAAACCATCTCTGCATGGGCTGTAGATCCTTCCAATTCGTTCTACTCGTTCGAAATTACAGTCACGAACTTGGAGCAGAACACCACCGGATACGCACCCAAGGACCTCAATTTACTCGCACCTGGTCCAGGGTACACATGTGGGCAGGTTTTAGAAGCTGATCCTTCTGTTTCTTCAGAATTCGGAGGCAAAAGGGAGACTCAAGTCTTCAGTAAGTAATCTGTACCAACTCCTGACACCCTCTCGACGAACAATCAAATGGTATCCGATGATGTATTTCTTTTCCTGACAGGAACATGGAAATCAACATGTACATATTCCAGGTTCTTGGCTAACAAAACGCCAGTTTGTTGTGTTTCACTCTCAACGTTTTATAATCCGAAGATCACAGCCTGCCCCGAGTGCAGCTGCGGATGCAGAGAAGAGGACCAAGGCTCAGTTCCATGCATAAGGTAAGCTACTATTCCATCACAATTTATAGAATTCGGATTCGTCAAAAGAATTCGACAGAAAAAAACAGAAATATTTCTTACATTTGAAAAAAAACAGAGTATTTTCCAAGTTGATGCAATTTGTGACTTTGCAGCGGAGGCTATCCATCCCCACTGTCGGATTCATCGGACATAGTTCGATGCACCGATCATATGTGCCCTGTAAGAATTCACTGGCACCTAAAGGGCAACTACGTCAACAAATGGAGAGTGAAGCTTACAGTATCCAATTACAATTACGTGAGGAACTACTCTAACTGGAACGTTCTAGTACAACATCCTGGTTTCAGCCAGAAAACCTCTTCTTTCAGCTTCAACCAGACAATGCTTCCTCCTGTTGGGCTAGAAGGTAGTCATTCTCTTGGCCTCTTCTTGGTAATTTTACATGCATATACAATGAAAAATTCGCGGAAATTACGCTTGCATTGTTACAATCGTGAAGTGTGCGGATTGCAGATAGGGTGGCCATATTTTGGGGCATACCGTACTACAACGATGAACTCCTACAGGCCGTGGACGACCATCTCGGATCCGTCACGACAGAAATCCTCATCGAAAAGGACTCGGATACGTTTACACTGAGCAATGGATGGGGCCTCCCAAGGAGAATATACTTCAGTGGTGAGGAATGTGAGATGCCTCCTCCTGACACTTTCCCGACGTTGCCAAATGGAAGTCATACCTCTAAGTTGCCTCATTCTCAATACCTCTTCCTTCTCTTCTCCATCTACTTGTCAACTTTCCTCTTGAATTAATACTTTCTTTCTTTCTTAAATAGCCATATTCTCACTTGCTATTTTTTTGTTTCACATTGGATGCATAACATAATGTGATGGCCTAAAACTTTCTCTAGCTAGTAATTCGCCACCTCGGCCTGAAACAATAAGGGTTGAAGATGAATTGAAGGTTGGGGTGCACAGAAGTGAGATTTTAGTTTATGTACTTGTCCAAAATTGGGCGTACAAGTTTTTATTTGTAATAAGATGTTGTATGAGATGCATTTTTTTCTATTTAAGAATATCGGAATGTGAATAACAAGTTTAAAGTCCTCCTAAAAAAAAGGTTTATGTTGAAAGTTGATGGCCTAGTTTATAGTCTATATATAGGAGTTAGCTTCGGATTTCCTTGTAAAGATTTATTAATGTAACCGATAAAAGTCTAAAATTCACCCACAATATTTTTTGGTGAAAAAAAAAACTCTAAAGCTCATATAAGTATAAGAAATGATACTGTTCTTAAAGTCTTAGTATCGACCTAATGTATCAAATATTATCAAAGACGAAACTAATGATGACTTCTCGAAAAAATTTAGTGTGGCACCCAACTCTTTTATTTTGATAAAAAAGCGGTCGCATTATATCACTGGCAGCATAACTGCAGGATTGATATATGTTTCTAGTTTTATCAAATATTATGAGTCGTCAGAGATATGTGCTCGTCTATTTTTTTCAGAAAGTAAATCTGCATTACCTAATAAACAAATTCATCCGAGAACATATATTGATTACTTAATAAACAAATTCATTCCGACAACATATATTGTTTTTTAACCAAAGTAGAAAATTGCAACCAACAACCGTTGAGGTGGAGTGGTAAGGCCTCCTTCTCGCTTAAGCTAAGTTTCCAGTTCGAGTCCTAGTGTATGCAGTGACACTTTTTGGGACTTGGGAGAGTGTACCCCCTAAATGGGCCTTCCGAGTTCGAACCCAGATTAGTTGGTCAGTGGGCCGGATACTGGGTGGGAAAAAAAAAATTAGAAAATTGCAAGCACCCGCCTAAACAAACTTGACTAGACTATTGCATGGGATTTTATTTAGTTTGGTGTTATTGTTCAATAAAAATTACCAAAATGGTACCAAAATTTCAAAAATTATGGAAATGGTGTCCATGTTGAATAGCCGAACCTGATTACGGGTTATATACCCGCACTAACTTTATTACGAGTTTTTATCCTATAATAACCTAGTTACGGGTTAAAAACCCGTAATACGGATTATGGGGTTTTTAACTAGTTTACCGTATTACGGGTGGATCTGATTACAGGTTAAAAACCCGTAATACGATTACCGGGTTTAAAACCATATCCCGACACAAAAACGAAGCAAACCACCACACATTCTTCAAACCCAACCTCTCCTATCCTCCTCTGCCTTCTCCCAGCCACCTCCTCCTCCTCCCGCAGCCCCCTCCCCTTGCCCTAGGTTCGCTTAGTTCGGCCTAGCTCGGGTTAGCTCAGCCTGGCCAAGCCCCGGTCCTCCCAGCGCGCCCCGAGGTCGACCCACCATGTAATACTGTTCATCGGGTAAAAAACTCGTAATTCGATCCGTAATTTGGGTTTTTTTCCCAGATTACTGACGTAGACACAAGTTTTGTAATTTTTGAAATTTTTGTACCATTTTGATAATTTTTGTTGAACAGTAGCACCAAACTAAAAAAATCCATTGCATGACACTATGATGTCAAAAGATCTTTATCTCGACATATCTTATATCGATCTAAGACCAGGCGTAGCGGCTGGGGCCTGTAGCCCTGGTCCGCCACATGGCGAGTCGTTATTGGACGACCCGTGCGACTCGCTAACACGCGAGGCGCCTTCGCATATTAGCGAAGCACTTCGCACCCTTCGCCCAATGTGGCGAACTGGGTGACGTGGCCCGCTCTGATTGGGCCACGTCGCCCAGTCAGCACACAATCAACTTTTTTTAAAAAAAAATTGAAAAAATCGGAAAACATTTCTAATTTTTTTTTCCAACTTTTTAGTCAATTAAAATTTTTTAAATTTTTTTGTTAATTTTATACAATTTTCTGAATCCAATTTTATAGAGTTTTGGTAAAAAAAAAATAAGTGTATGGTCCAAATTTGTTTAAAAAAAATGTGTGGTTCAAAATCATTTAAAAAATCTATAAATTGATAAAACCTTCTTCATAATTTTTCACACCAACTCCTCTCCTATCCTCTTTCTTAATTAGATTGGGAATATCTAATTAAGAAAGTGATGATTTTGATTGGACCGATCTTATGGAGTCTAATCCAAATAATAATTTTTTAGCTTCTAACCCTAATACTTATTCCAAGATTAGCCAAAACCTAAGCCAAATTCCAGAGTCAAACTAAGATCCACCAAACACCCGCCCAACCGATCCTCAACCCTGACCAAGCAATAGGCAAAAACAACCAACCAATAGGCCACATCCACCGAACAACCCTCAACCTCAGCCAATTTACCCTAATTTCTCGGGAAATTATCCCCAGATGACACCATACCCACCTAGATACTTTACTAGATGTTTCCAAAATCTGCCAAATTTCTGACCAAACTATCCTGAAACTCTGCCAAGCTACCTGCAAAGCCGAGCCCAAAACTCACAACCATAGTTACCACCCACCAAGAAAAAAGATAAAGCAATTTCCAAGACGTGGAGTGTGAAAGAAGACATTGTACTAATGTCTACTTATATATAGATTAGTGAATATGCCATTATCGGTGCCAACCAGAAGGGGCACGGTCTTTGGGAGCACATCAAGCAATTGTACAACCAATGTCGTATAAAAAATCCCAACGACCTCAACCCAAGAAATACAGAGCATATGAAAAACTGCTACAAATACGTATCTCTGGCATGTGGAGGATGGATCAAGGCATACACACATGCATCCTATCGACAGCAAAGTGGACAAGTCGAGTCTGATAAAGTGACAAAAGCGCATCTGATATATCAAAACACCCATAAAAAAAATTTAGATTTGCAGGTGTTTGAGGAAGTGATGGGCAAACACCCTAAATGGAATCCTAGCATGCAAGCAGATCAAAGCTACCTGAATTTCACCTATCCAGAGTCGTTAAATGATGTGGAGAGCGGTGGAAGCACAAAGAGGATAAGAACCACCGAGACAAAAACTGATACAAATCTGGATGACCCACCTACTCCAATTAGCATAGCTTCGACAATGGAATGTCCAAGTGGCTGAGAAGCAGCCAAGAAAACGTGAAGCGTGAAAGGAAAGGAGAAAGTCACATCAAGCAATGACGGCTTCTCTGCAGAGCTTGGTTCACTACAACTTGAGTGATCACAATTGAAGAAATCTGCCAAAGATGTCTTTGACGTCTTGAAAGCGAATGAGGATAAAATAACCGAATGAATGAGGGAGTACAAAGAAGCCAAGACGATAAGCGCTAAGGCCAAAATCCACCAAGAAAATATAGCTCTTCTCTAGACATTGATTGCTCAAGAAAAAGAGTTATCCCCAGACGAGGAAGCGATTAAAACTTTCTTAATTTCGCAATTGTTTAAGGATTAAGCAATTTTTTTAAATATAATTTTTTTCCAAGTTATCAAATTTAATCAAATTTCCATTTTGAAAAATTTAGTCCTCTGATTTTTAATTTACCGTTTTTAAAGTTACGCGAATTTATATTCGAGTTTGATACAGTTAGCTGAATTATAAAAAACTGAGCTGATAAAAAAAGTTAACATAGTACTCAGGGCACGATACTGTAGTGAGAACACCACTGTGAGCTAAAAACTGAGAATAGAGCTACGGCTGACGTGACGCCCAGGACACACACTGTAATAGAGACACCAATGCGGATCGTCTAAGGTAGAGAGAAGAGTGGGAAACATCATAGTGGATGGATGGTCTAAGTCAACTCAACTAAATAACCTGTGTCTCCGGCCTACCTGATTGGCCCAACGGTGACACGTCACACGCACGCAGCCACCATTCCCAAACTCTCTCTCCCGCTCCTCCTTCCTCTCTTTTCTCGTTTACTTGAGAGAAAAAAAGCACAAGACCCGTCTCAGTCGTCGGTCTCTCTAACTCATCTTCTGACTACCAGAGACAGAAGGGAACCGGGAAGATGCCTCCTCACGACGGCGAAGATGCGGCGGCGGCGACAGAAGAAGACCCTATTATCTCTACCGTTCTCATAGTTATCGGTAACCCTTTTCTTCCTTATTTTCTTACCCATTATTATCCCTCTTTTTTCACTGATTTCCTTTAAATGGGTTTTCGGTTTCCGATTATTTTCTGATTTGGGGATAAATGGGCAGCTATGCAAACGGAGGCGCTTCCGGTGGTTAACAAGTTCCAACTCAAGCAAGACGACGACGCCGTTTCCCTGTAAAGATCCCATCTTCTTTTTTCACTCTTACCCTTTTTCTTTTTATTACAAAAATTGGTTGTTTGGTAATTGATTGCTTCTTGTATGTAAAAAAAGTTGGATCCTTTAGTTGAGATGATAGGGATGGAAGAAAGTTGGAAACTTTTGTTACGGAAGCGGGGATGCGTAGAACACCCATATCAAATAGTAACGAGATAGGAAGAATAGAGGACATACGATATTACGTGGTAGGTTACATCCGCAGGGCGGAGACGATCATCTTTATATTATGTGGCAAGACATGGTAGTACATAAGCTATAGGCGAGCGCAACGCCTCGAGCTTCTGCATATACTACTATTGTCAAGCTAAGCCGAAAGCCATATAAATCCTAACCAAATAGTTGGCTTTTAGTCCATCTGTTGACCAAAAGTTGATGTGGTGTCCATTTGGTTGGTTCTGGCATCTTGTTGATTGTTTGATGGCTGGTGGGTGCAGGTTTCCGAAAGAGGTTCCATGGGTTCGATATTATGGGACTTACAAGGATCTCCATATCAACGTAGTGTTGCCGGGAAAAGATCCAACTCTTGGTAAGCATTTGGGTTTAACTCTACCATATGGAACAACCATGGTGGTGTTGGCTGCTCTTGTTTATAGGGTCGGGCTGGTGCATCAGGGTATTCACATTACTTAAATGTTTCTGGATGGTCCTCGAATAACACAAGTTGTTTGATTATTTTCAGGCGTGGATAGTGTAGGGACAATCTCGGCATCACTTGTAACTTATGCTTCTATCCAAGCATTGCACCCTGACTTGATCATCAATGCAGGCACTGCAGGTGGCTTTAAGGTATACTTTCCTCTTTTCTCTCCTCCTTGGTTTGAAGATGTACTATGTGATTTCCTCAAGTCACCTTTATGCTGTTCTTCCACCTCAGGAATGGTTTGAATATTTTGTGGCTTGGTTCTGATGTTATAAATCCGTAGTCTCGATCTTGTCTTATTAAAGTACCATAAGAACAGAGCGGAGGCAGTCTCTTGCATACACGGATTTGAGTTTTTTTTTTTTCAAGCACTGATTCTTTGATGGTTACAGGCCAAAGGAGCAGGCATCAGTGATATTTTTCTTGCATCTGACGTTGCTTTTCATGACCGAAGGATTCCTATACCGGTATGTATGCTTTCATTAATTCTTCTATCCCATAAGGCCAATGATTTGTATATATTTTGAGTAGTCTTTTTGCTTTTCTGGTAGCTCATGGCCAAAAAAGTAGCTGCTTCTTATCTATGATAATTCAAGCGGCACAAGTTCGAAAAGAATTACAGCAAAGCCTGCTCTTGATCCTAGTTTTCCATTTGGGACTGGTTGTTTGCCATAGTTGTGCTTAGTGTTTTCATTCTTTGATGCCCTTAGACATGTCATCTTTACTTAATCTATGCTTACTTTTTCATCTCTCTGCCTCCTCTAGGTATTTGATTTATATGGGGTTGGTTCACGGCAGGCAAGCCCAACACCAAACCTCCTCAAGGAGCTTAACCTGAAGGTAGGCGTTATGCATAAGATTGTATTCGAGTGCCTGGTCTCGAGCATCTCAATTCAATCAGTCTTCGCAGTTCCGAAGTTTATTATTTGGTCACTAATATATGCACTTGTCTTGCAGGTTGGCAAATTGAGCACTGGGGACTCTCTTGACATGTCCCAACAGGATGAAGCCACAATCACTGCGAACGATGCTTCAGTTAAAGACATGGAGGTAACCCAAGGCAACATCTCCTACCAACATCTTCTTTATATTCGTTCTTTCACTAGGTACTCAAACCTTTGTTCTTGTGATTGTTCCTTTCAGGGTGCCGCTGTTGCCTATGTGGCTGATCTTTTCAAAATCCCTGCAATCTTCGTAAAAGCTGTCACCGACATAGTGGATGGTGATAAGCCTACGGCAGAAGAGTTCCTGCAGAATTTGGCCGCAGTGACTGCTGCACTGGACCAAGCAGTCACCCAAGTGGTTGATTTCATCAACGGCAAACGGCTCTCTCAGCTTTAAGACGCCTCCCTCTTGTAACTTCTTCACGTGCTTCATTTTCATGGAAGCAAATGGCACGGCAGCCGAATTGCTGCACCATAAAAGAAAGGACCAGCTTGGAAAAGTACAACGTTGGAATCCCAATTATTTTGCCGAATTGGTTTTACATTCCTATTTAGTTGTCCTACATGCATATTCTCTTGCTCAAATCAAATCTACAAGCGATCGTCAATGGCAATATAACACAACGGCCGTGGCTTTCGTTAAGAGTAATTGACTCTAATACAATGTTAAATTTTTTTATATCTAATTCAAAACAATAAGACAGTGAATAGATAGATCTTCGAGTGAACTAGCCCAACACAATCCCAAATTCCGATGTGTCCAAACTGCAGGACTCCAGATTGGTATTCAGACGACAGCAAGTCCATTCTGTTGAATCCTTCAAACTTCCCGCATTGTGTCCACACTAAACCATAACTTAAACAACACCAGAATCTTATCTAACGCTTCTCTTTTGGTATAATTTGATCAACTCATATTCACAAAATCGGTGCTGTTATTTTAAAGATGGCAACAGAAACATACCAATATCTTCGAGCACAGCCCACGTAAAATGCTTGCTTCTCAACTACTTCATTTAACTAACATTTAAGTACTACAAACACACGAATCTTGCCTTGTTAGAAAGCCAAGTTAATAGTCCACCCTCGTGTATATATACACGTTAGCTGCTTGCTAGGATTTGCTTAACTGCTAGTTAAAGGAGCTCGGATACCAGTACTAGCCAACGGAATTCTGCAGAATTTTGATTTCGGGATAATGGGGAGCGAGGGGCCTGCTCTTGGAGGCTTGATCAGGAAGGCTAATCCAGGAAAAGCAACAATTCTTGCACTTGGGAAGGCATTTCCTCACCAGCTAGTCATGCAAGAGTTTCTTGTCGACGGATACTTCAGGAATACCAACTGCGACGATCCGGAACTCAAGCGGAAGCTAACTCGACTCTGTAAGTTCTCTCAGCTTCAAATTTGTTCAATTTCTAAGTCTGCACTTCATTGTTGAAGAACATGTAACATGTAACAGGCCAGTCCACTACTGTTAAAACAAGATACGTGGTCATGTCTGATGAGATACTACATCAGTACCCGGAACTGGCAATGGAAGGCCTCCCTACCGTAAAGCAACGATTAGACATCTGCAATGATGCTGTAACTCGGATGGCGATCGAAGCTTCGCAAGCTTGTATCAAGAACTGGGATAGGCCAATCTCAGATATAACGCACTTGGTCTATGTCTCCTCAAGTGAGGCCAGGCTGCCGGGCGGCGACCTTCATGTGGCGATCGGTCTGGGATTAAGCCCCGAAACGCAGAGGGTGATGCTCTACTTCATTGGCTGTTCAGGGGGTGTAGCTGGCCTCCGAGTTGCGAAAGACATAGCCGAAAACAATCCTGGAAGTAGAGTTCTCTTGGTCACTTCAGAGACTACCATTATAGGGTTCAAGCCACCTAGTGTAGATAGACCATATGACCTTGTTGGAGTTGCTTTGTTCGGAGATGGTGCCGGGGCTATGATCATAGGAACTGACCCGGTTTCAGGCACCGAGAAGCCTCTGTTCGAACTCCACACTGCAATTCAGAACTTCTTGCCTAACACACAACAGGCCATCGATGGGAAGCTCACAGAAGAAGGGATCAGCTTCAAGCTGGCAAGGGAGCTTCCCCAGATAATTGAAGACAACATAGAAGGGTTCTGTGATAGCTTGATGAGCATTTTAGGATCGGATAGGAAAGAGTACAACAAATTCTTTTGGGCTGTTCACCCTGGAGGACCTGCGATATTGAACCGGATGGAGAAGAGACTCGAACTGTCGCCGGAAAAACTGAGTGCTAGCAGAAGGGCTCTGATGGATTATGGGAATGCCAGTAGTAACACAATTGTGTATGTCCTGGAGTACATCCTAGAAGAGAGCTTGAAGAGCCAGGGAGAGGGTGGAGGAGGTAGTGAAGAATGGGGATTGATACTAGCATTTGGTCCTGGAATTACATTGGAGGGAATCCTTGCAAGGAATCTAGCTGTCTGAATATGACAAGCCATATCTCCTCATCCATTCTAGGATAAACTTGGTCACCGTAGTTAAAGAGCATGAAGAATGTACTAATACCTAAGCCAAGATCCTTCACTTATAAAATGCAGTAAAAAAGGAACACAGTCTTCTCTATCCCTTCTCAACTAACTTATTAGCTATAGCATTCCCATAACATATTTGACAGGATCTATTACAACGGTGTAGTCATGGCTTCAATAAGAACCCGGTGTTCGGACGAGTCTGCATCTGAGGAAATCAATATACGCACCAAGATACGAACAAGGTGACCACAATTCATTTACCTACTTGTTCACACGCTTAAGAGTTGGTTTTGGAATCGCTAACCGTTTATAACAAATAAGAATTTCCCCGATAGGTACTGTTTTTTAAAAGTGTGTCAACAAATGGAAGAGAAACATAAGAGAAGTAACTCCATGAGACAAAAAACTGCAACCAAACACTCCTGAAGAAGAGGTTTGCTACTAAGTTAGTCCGATCACTATGAAAATTCCATGTCAAATATAAATATTCAAACAACGATTTTTGGGCACCACCTAATTTACAAGCAACCTAGCTTACTTTCCCATTGATAATTATCGAATAGAAAAGGCGGTGAATGCAGGACCAAACCACTACTCAGCAGTGTCATGATGTTTGGATGATGGCCACAGTAGAAGAGGATCTTTGGTTAGACCACTCCCGAGGGCAAGCGGAGAACAAGCTGACCTCCAAACACGCTGCAAACACAAAGTACAAACTTGATATGGACTGTAATACTGATAAAATGTGTATATACTATCCAATATGAGGTGAAAGCACCAAAAAGTTCCAAGGATAACAAACCTTTTAATATAATAGTAGCAGAAATCTGCTAATATGAACGTTTGGACAATTTCTGATATGAGAACGAAAGTTGGCCAAAATCCATATCCCAAGGCTGTAAGAAGATGTCCACGGCTATCCAGAACCTGTCAATAAAACAATGAATTTTAGACTATATATATTATCAAAAACCCAGAGTATAAGCAGCCCTTCCTCTATTGGCATATTGTAACAAAACTCCAGAATCTTTACAGGCGTGATAAAAGCAACGGGATCGAAAGTAAAACGAGAGGACAAATCTCGTGATTGCTGGATGGAATCATGTTAAGAGCTCAATTCCAAGATGCTACAATATCAACGTAAATAACCTAAAGAAAGCATGCCGAGTATTCAGAAAGTTGCCAACGGACCTGAAGAACCCAATGTGCACAGCTGAGGAATCTAGCAACACCAAGTGCAAAGACATAATGAGCCGTAAATGGCTCCACAATCTGGAAAACAAAGGTCAAAACATGAATCCACTTCCGAAAAAACAAAGTAGAGATACCGACTTCAGTTGATCAAATGTCGAGCAGTACCTTTGTGTTCTGCATGACACGTAGCTGGGGCAGTACAGACACAGCTTCCAGGTATACACAGAAGGCCCAAAAGATTCTATGTATAATGTTATGTGAGGTTGATGGATGGACTAACAAAGCTAATAAAGCACACGGACCCACCTGCATGCAATTTGAGAAGAAAAAAAAGTCATCCCAGAGAAAGCAGCAAGATGCTTTGAATGTTCAACAGTTCAAGTCAAACTTCCTAATTCAGCAATTCACCAAGAGATTTTGCTTGGATCACGCTGGCAGCAGGCAATCAATTTTATTACTATACATCTTAAGCAGGTCCCATGAGAGTTACCATTGCCAAACCCCGCATAAAAACAGGAAACAAGAAGAACGCAGGCTTTAGCATTAGATAGAGCTACTAACCACATAGTAGATGGCAAAGTTGTCCTTGTCCTCCATATAACTAGATCTCAGATTGAAACGGATCATGTAAATAACCCAGAGGGTAGTCCCCAGTGTGGCCAAATCAAGCAACGTATGGATGTCATATTCCATAACAAAGCTACAGTACAGCCTCACAGCTAGGAACAGGGCGGTCAGCTCCTGCGACTTCAACGACAACCCTGCAACCAAGAAAATCCTCGTAAGTTACGAAGCTAGAAGACAGCCCTAGAGGCCGAGCTCAAGTGGCAAACGGCAGGGTCGAGATTCGGGATTGCAGTCTAAGACAACGTTCCAAAATCAAGAAACTACAAAAATAAGGGAAATAAGCTAGCTTTAATTCAACAGAATCAATCCCAATTCAACTAGCGCCAAAATTCCCTAAAATTCCCCATAAAGTCTCCAACTTTCCACCGAATTCCACCAAAACCAACCATAAAGATGAGAACTTTGACCCCAATTCAAGCCCCCAGCCCCTAAAACTCAAAAGGGCAATCTGGAAACACCAAGAACTCATCTGGGTACCCTTCAAAAAGTGAGAGGGTCCATCCCTTACCGGCGCAAGTCTTCTCCTTCATGAGCTTGTAGATGAGGACGGAGATGCCGAGGGAGTGGACAGCCTCGGCAGCGACGAAGAGGTTGTCGTGGTCGTGCACGATGAAGCGGAGGAACACCAGAGCGGCCATCCCGGCGACCACCGCCAGGAAAGCCTTCACCTTTGGCGGCTGCCGCCGAACCCATGTCCACACCGCGTGGATCGACCTCTTTGAAGCCCTCATCAGAATTGTAATATTATTGTTACTCTTTCTAAATCTCCTTTGTCTTTTGTTTTGTTTGAGTTGGGGGACACAATTAGGAATTAGACAAGGGTAGATGAGGAAAAGGGTTCCTCTTTTGGTCTTTTCGGCGTGTGATTTAATTTTGTTCTTCGGCGTGATAAAAAGGGTGTGATTAATGAAGCGCTCGCTGATAAAGTTGAAATTTTTTTGTGGGAGTTCACCGAGTCCAGATTATATGAGGATCATCATAGGGATTATATGTCATAAGGGCATAATATTATTTACTTACTTGCACAAAAATAGGAAAGGCATTTCAAAACTCTAAATCAAATCAAACAGATATCTCCCAAATAATTGATGGGGTTAGGGTTTATTTGTCATTTAATATTGGTCAGTATTGGTTTCTTTGTCATTTAATATTGGTCCCTTCATGGGAATAATTGGTGGGGTTAGGGTTTTTTTTGGGTTACGTTTGTTTTTTGTTATGGTTTAAATTTTGAATGAAAAAGATTTGAAAGATATTGAGAATAGAAAATAAAAATCAAATTAAATATGGTTAGAGTAAATCACGGCATTACATTTAAATTTTTTTGAATATCAAGTGAGATAAAGAAATGTTAGATATTCAAAGATTTAATTATATTAGTCTAATACCAATTCTACCCTCAAACATAACAACCGTTAGATTAAAATTTTAAGCTTAACATTTTCATCCAATGGACTACATGTAATTCCCATGATGAGGATGACTTTTTAGACATCCCCATATAATCCAATGCGGAGTTCACCTATATAGTTTTGACTTTTGACACATATGATTATGGTTTAAAATTCATAAAAAATCTAATTTTCAAATACATCAATTAAAGTTTGTGCAGTTGCTGAAGCCTAGTTGACGTTCTAAAAACTTGTAACGTCGGAGCAATGCCATTTTTTCACCTATATGATATATCACATTGGATAATTTGTTACCCAAATTTTCTTTATATTTTTATATATATTTGATTAGCAGGCTACATAGTACTAAAATATACTTTCACGATTTGATTTGAGAGGTTGGCATTGGAAAAAAAAATAGTTTGGATATTGTTTTTGAAATTGATAATTTTAAATTAGAGGAAACTTCTTAATTGTCTTTTATTTTTTATTGAAAAATGACCATTTATCTTTACATACATACATACATATATATATACATATATATATACACACATATATATATATATATATACATATACATATATATGTATATATATGTGTATATATATATACATATATACATATATATATATATAGACACATATATACATATATATATATATATAGACACATATATACATATATATATATATAGACACATATATATATATATACATATATATGTATATATCTATATATATACATATATATGTATATACACATATATGTATATATATATATATAACAAGTGGAAATCAGGTTTTGCTTTACAAGTAGCTAATTTGGTCACAAGCAATGTTTGGAGATGCATTAGGTCAAGGGATAGAGTTCTCTTTTGTCCAATGGCCGAGAGACTATCAATAGTAGTTCTTAAAATAATATTATTGGTTGACCCACTATGGATAATCATGATATAAGATTGAAGGTGGTGACCAAACCTAATAAAAAATTTATAAATCCATAACAATGGAAAGTGCTGTCATTATTCGAAAAAATTATCTGTTCTAATTCAACATTATTCAAAAAATTTATCCGATCTAAATTTGAATTAGTTGATATAATGAATATACACGTCATCTCCTATCAACCGCAACAAACTTAGCTTCCTAGATCCTACCATACTTATTTTATTACTTCCGTCACCCCATCCTACTTCCTTTGAATTTTAATTCAACAATTACTTATGGTCAATGGTGGCACTGTCCTTGTTTAGTTAAGAATCCTGTGATCTAGTTCAACTGAAACAGAAGAAGAGGCTTCAGGACAGCGAAAGGTGAATTATCTAGTCAGGCTCGTGGTACGTCGTCGTCTGTTCTTTACCAGACTTTCCCTCCACGTTTCACTAAGTTTTTTACAAAACAAATTGAGCAAATTGCCCTCAGGTCCCTAACCTTTGCTAAAATTACTATTTTCGTCCTTACTGTTTTGAAAAAGAGGATTTCGTCCCCCATCTTTGCTTAATTAACACCCTTAGGTCCCTGGTGCCGGAATCGGAAAATTTCTCCGGCACCTAGGGACCTAAAATGTCTCCTTTGCCCTTGCATTAAAAAGTTAAAAAAAACACCACCGTGAGAGGGGAGGAGGAGGGAGAAGGATGATAGGAGAAGGAGGATGGATGAGGAACAGAGAGGTGGGAAGATAGGTGGAGGAGGAGGACGGAGAAGGAAGATAGGAGGAGGAGGAGAGAGGTGGAAGGAGGAGGGCAGGAGGGGGAGGAAAGGAAGAAGAGGAGGAAGGAGGAGGGTGGAGGAAGGGAGGGGGATTAGAGGATGAGGGAGGAAGGAGGTAGGTGGAGGAGGAGGGAGAAGGAAGAGAGAAGGAGGAAGAGGACTCTGTTTTTTTTTATTTTTGAATAAGGGCAAAAGAGACATTTTACGTCCCTGGGTGCCAGAGAAATTTTCCGATTTCGGCACCAGGGATCTAAGGGTGTTAATTAAGCAAAGATGGGGGACGAAATCCTCTTTTTCGAAATAGTAAGGACGAAAATAGTAATTTTAGCAAAGGCCACGGATCTGAGAGCCATTTGCTCAAAAAAATTTAATGGTTAAGACATTAATGTTCCAAAATATTTGATGAAACCTGTCATCTAGTAATTGAGATTTTGGGTAAATTACCCTCAGGCTCCTGAGTTTTGTATGTTTTTGTAGTAGGGTCCCTATATAATTTGAATTAGATATAGGGCCCCTACTTTTAAATGAAATATTGATATTAGCTCCCTCGCTAATGTCATCAATCATTGTTTGATTTTTTTCACAAAAATTACCAAAATACACTCAAACAAAAAATTAAAAAAAATCTCCATCTTCATATCTTATCATCTTTAACCTTCATCTTTCAACCTGATGAACATGAAGAACAACAAACCCAAAAAAATTGCAAAAATAAAAGCATTCAAGAATCTGAATCCAAACCATAATCAAATTCAATCTCAAACCATAATCAAATTCAATCGTAAAAACAATGACCATTCATTAACTCCAAACTATAATAACCCTGAAACCAAAAGTAAATCGAAAATAAAAACTCTAGATCCGAGCAATAGTAGACCAGATCTGATGAACACCACATATTCAAAATCGAGAAATCAAGCAAAGGTTTTGAACGCCCGCCAGAGCTCAACCCAAAAGAAGACTCTGTCGCCGTCGCCGAGCAGAAGGTGACCCAAAATCCGCCTTAGTAATAACTGTAAAAGAAAAAGCAAAGGAAAAAAATACATTCTTTCCCCCTACACACTACGGTACACTAAAATTGCTTCTGCCTATCATCCACAGACGCGCACACCAAGTAAATCCCCAATTTCGAAAACCCTATTACCGCGCTGCTTTCGGCCGGCGAAGCTCTAACCCCCAACCCTATCGCCAGGATTGCGATCGCCAACAGTGTTCCCTCCGGTGAGCACTATTAGGGTTTCCCTCTCCTTTTACGCGAGTTTGGTTCCTCCTCCCCACCCGCAATTCCCACGTCGCTAGGGTTTTGACGGAGAAGAAATAAGGGCACTTAGTATGGTGGGGGCATAGTGAAACAAAATCAAAAAATTGAAGGGTGATATCAGCGAGGGACCTAATAACAATATTTCATTTAAAATCAAGGACCCTATATCTAATTAAAATTATCCAAAGGTCTTACCACAAAAACGTACAAAACTCAAGAGCCTGAGAGTAATTTACCCTTAGATTTTTGGTCTACCAACACACTGAAGTGATAGCGACGTTTCTAATTTAGATTTTCTGGTGCTAAATCTGCTAATCTAGAAAGTTATAAGCTAACTCCACGACAAGATTGTTACTACTGTTCTTTTTAGCAGCTGGATAAAGATCCGATCAGTTGAGTATTATGGTTTCGGTGAGACAATTGATTAACTCCATGACATTTGTTTTATCTGTGCATGTACAGATGATCGAAATACTACTATATCAAAGGGTTAGTTAATATTAAGATAAGGGATTATTTAATGAGATATTGGTGTTTAAGGAAGAAAAGAAAACATTATCAAAAAATATCCCTACATAGTTCTGAAGTTGTCAACTCTGAATAATAAAAATTTACCAAAGAATCTAAAGTGATTGGATGCTACTTCCATACTGCGAGAATCAAGTTGCCATCGAGACCAAGGAGGCGGGATATACAAGTAGTAGCAATCAGCAAGTCCATGAGTTGGACCTTTTCATGACTGGCTTCATTTGCTTGTCTTCCTCTAGCGATATCATACCCAGGAGAGAAGGGTCCTCCAGCAACATTCTCGACACCAAGTAGCCGGCCACTGACCATGTTTGGTTTTTCCGAGCCTGCTTACCAACGTATCGGCCGAGCTTCCCATCATAGTACTCGGGCCAGCCATCTTTTAGCAATCTGGTTTCAGCGAGTTCAAGTGCACGTCTCGCAATTTGGGGGCGTCCGACCTTTACGCATGCAGCAGTGAGAAGCCACAGAAGCACTGCACAAACAAACAAGTGACCAAAGAAAAAAGTCCCATATTTAACGAGTTTCCTGCTGAAGAAATAAGGTCAAAAGACTTTGTTGATTGTTGATCAAGGAGTACCTGGCCATGATCCTCCGTTGTGATAACTCCATCGGGTGTTCTTTGGGTCGCAACCTGTCACAATTTTCCATTCGTGATCTTCTATAGCCGGATAAATCACCTTCATTGGCATTTCCCCAACCAGCTCTTGCCACCGTGACTCGATGAGATCCATGATTGCAGTAGACTGCTCAGGGGTTGCCAGTGACGAGAGAATTGCTATGCAATTGCCCAAGCAAAACCAACGAAAGTCCATTCTCGCAGGACTCAGATTGCCGATGAAGTAACCGCCAGCAGTTGGCATGAAATCGAATATCCAATCAGGTAGGGAATCGGGAATCACATTGAACTTGTTAACGGCTGTATGAGAATATTCCTCTGTTTTATATCTATATATGTCATTGAGCTGCTTCATGTCGATCCAGAAGTAACTCCTCATGTGATAGCTTAAGGCATGTAGGCGTTTGACTATTCGCTCCATGAAATCCTTCCCTTCCTGATCATGCTTCAGCAGAAGTAAAGCACATCTTAAAGCCATGAAGAATAGAGCCTGAATTTCAATTGGATACCCGTACACACCCTGCAAAGATGAACATGCAGCACCCATCAGCACTGTTAAGCATAGAGAAAACAGAAACTTGACAATGAATGATAATTTTATATGCTTTAGGTGCATTATGTTTGTCCTATGCATGGAACTGAAGAATAGTAAGAAACGAACCATCCTCCGGTCAATCATGCAGCACCCATCAGCACAAAGAAGGGTCGGAAAAGTATCGAACCCCTCCGAGAGACACAAGCTTAAAATCAGCCGCATACCCTTCTGGCATTCAGGTCGTTCAGCAAGAGATGTATCACCAGTGGACTTGGTGTAAGCCCGAAGTAATATAATCCACCAAAATCCAGAATCTACTGGCGCCACTCTTCCTATAGCACTTTCACCAAAATCTGCATGCAAAGTTTCACTGTTTCTTATCGGATCGTGAAGCACTTTAAAGCTGGCTGGCATTACTCCCTCTCCAAGATGGAATCTATCGATCTTCTTCTCCCATGACTGGAGGCGAAGAGTCTTCAGAATAAAGTTCTTTACTATCTCAGGCTCCCCATTCATCAGAAAAGCCAATGCGCTAGGTACAAAGTCCCTCACAAACACCTATCATGGCAAAGCAAATGGATTTATACCTTTAACAAATTGGTTCAGCTCTAGATTCCTAGTAAGAAAAATTTGAGGTCATCAACTATTCATCAGAATTGAGGTTCTGGTGCAACATGTAGGCCATAAACAGACTAGTCTGTTGTTTACAAACAGAAGGCAAGAACATGGATTTAACTATGAGCAACAATTGCTAAGAACAAAGAAAAGAAAATTTGCAAAACAAAGTGAAGCAGATTTAAAGAACAATCCAAAGCAAGTTGCAGTAATCTTCACCTGATCATAGTTAAGATTCTCCTCGGAATTATCCAAAGCAGCAATGGTTCCAACTGGTTGGCCACGGAAATAGACCAGAGATCGCCTCAGCGTATCCCAAGCCTCGGCCACTAGTGGCTGTGTATCAAAAGCAGATTTTGCCGACATTGGGGTATTGAACCCCGACCATCTACCAGGTGAATACAGGGTATCCAGGTAATCATACTTCTCAGCTCTAGACGAAACACGGGGAGACGACACCCCTAACGACAATTCGCTAAACGACCTCTCGTCATACGAGCTCTTCCTCTCCATGTTCAGAGGCCTAACTGGCTTCTCCAGCAGCTTCGAGAAATCCAACTCTCCCACTTCTGCCACGTTACAGAGCCCCCCATTGTGAGGCAACTCGCTAGGGTTCAAAATAGACATCCCTAATCAATTCCGAAAGGCTCAGATTCTAACAACCTGCAACAAAGATTCAGACTTTTTCACCGAAACAGACAAAAAGACCAAACCAAGCACATAAAGCTTCATGCATGGAAGCGAACCCTTGAATTTCTCGCTTAAAGGAGGGAAACCCATCTTGGAAAAAGTGATCAAGATTGGATCTTTCCTCAAAGTTCAGACCTTTACACTGGAGTAGGGGCATCAATATTACAGCTATTTTAGTTTGGTTTCTCTACTTGCAAAAGATCCAAAGCAACCCCCCCACGTTCAAAAGCGACTTAGAAATGGGCACAGACAATTTAAGATCACGGAACCAACCGTACTGACACCGACCGGAAAGCGTCAAAACTTCTTACTATATATATATATGAAGCGGCAAATGCATTATTATTATGTATGTCGGAACGTGACTCACCGAATAAAGGGTGGGCCCGCGAGGAAACATGTAATGTAGATGGTGACTTGTGCTGGTGAGGAGCAGCGAGGGAGAAGCACAACAAAGGCAAACAAGGTTTGGTTTTCCCTTTTTCCTGCCAATTTTGAGTGATTTTGAGATGACACTTGGAGGGCCCACGTGTGGGAGAACGTGACATTTGGGTGTATCTTGTGTAATAAATAATAATACTCGATTTACAAGAGTCGTTGAATTAATTTTTTCGATCTCACATCAATGAAAATGATTTAGAATTTAGAGTAACATATCTAAATTTATAAAATTCTAAATATGTCCAGACGCTGTAAGTACACAACCGTGCTGAGAAAATCAAAGGTAATCGAGAGAACTTTGATTTAGTTATAATTTTTTTATTTTAAATAGGATGTAAAAATATCATTGGATAGTCCTCCAACATTGTTCAGAGTTTTGATAAGTTGAGAAATAGTTATATCGTGGGCTGGTGTGAACCGACTTTTTTTAAACTGATTAAATGATAAAGCTCTATATATTATAAAGTTTAAATTCAAAAAATAATAATTAATGAAACAATTTTCTACGTGTTGACGTATTGATTGGGTTTGGTATGTGTGTTGGTTAGGTGCTTGGGGAGCTGGACCGTCTCAACATTGCTGGATGGTCTTGGTTGCCATGCACGGGATGGGATGCATGCTTTGTGTGTGCCACGTGTACGGACACTCCCTGCAAGAACTGCGTGCATGTATGGTGTCTGGTCTTTTAGTGGGTTCGGTTGGGCCGTATGAAAGGAGGGAGGAGCCGGAATATTGGAGCACTCAACTGGATCGTGATTTGTAAAATTTGATTGCTCTCGAATTTTATTTTAGAAAATACTAACCAAATATGTGGTACAACAAATGTCTGGCTGTTCGTTGTGATCCGCATTGATGTCCATGTCGAACTATGGATGGCTAAAAAAGTTAATTATGACAAGAAATTACTTAATTTTGATTCGATTCAAATTAATTATAAATACCATTTTTTTTATTTTTTTACATGTTCCTAATATACTACAATTGTGGATTATTTTATGGGGTTTTCATAACTATACATTTTTGTTTGAAATTACTCATAATATAGAGTGCTAAAACTGCAATTTCCCCTATTCTTATTATCAAATTAGTTTGTAGTAACTACTTCAATATTGTCAATATGTATAGTCTTTAATTGCACAACCTGTATAGTAACTACTACAATATTGCTTTCATCTTTTTTTTTTTTTTGAGGGAAAGTGGCGCGAAGCCTATATTGACAATCAAGATACAATGAAGACAAAGGAAATACAAACAACCCGAACAGGACTCGAAACATGACCGATGCTAACAAGGTGGCACAAGATGGGGTCGAAGGGCGATCGAACAGACACAAAGGTCGACGATCGAGGCGGGGTTCTACCGAAACTAAGTTCGGCAATAAAACTCACGACAAAGTCGAGAGGACAACTGAGTGTTAACTCAGCAGATTGCCAAGGCCGACGTAAATCGACCGAGGCAAGATTCTCCACCCGTAAGCAACGGTCAAACATCGAAATCCAAACAGATCTCAAAACAGAGCAACGTAGGCTCAAGCAAAAGCAACAGAAAATAAACTGCCAGCAAACAACATACCAACAACAAGTGAAAACAGCAATAAACAACAACAAAAAACAAACAACAAAAAGCATTAAAATTATAATACAACGGGACAAAGACAACCGGAGGGGAGGTCCACTGTGACCAACCCCTCCGGGCACCAAAGGCGAGCTCCTCTGTGGCGCCGGTTGAGAAGCCAGCACCAAAGAGAGGTCTTGGACGGCCGGAGTCTAGGAGTCCGAAGCTTTTGGACTGCCGGAGGTCTAGTTGGACGGCCGGAGGTCTTCTTGGACGGTGGGAAGTCTTCTTGGACGGCTGGTGGTGGTCTAGGACGGCCGGAAGTCTACTTGGACGGCCGGAGGTAGTCTAAGAAGGTCAGAGGTCTTCTTGGACGGCCGGAGGTGGTCTTGGACGGCCGGAGGTAGTTTTGGACGGCCGGAGGTGGTCTTGGATGGCTAGAGATCTTCTTGGACGGCCAGAGGTTAAGGACAACCAGAAGTGAGGAGAAGAGGGGGAGAGGAGAAAAAAGAGGATGTGAAGGGTGGGGAAGAAAGGGGGCGGCGGAAAAGAGGGAGGGTTAAAAAAAACCCTAGATTTGCTCCACTTTAGGGAGAGAGAAGCTCCACTTTTGGCTGGGAGAGATCCGTTTATATTGCTTTCATCTATACAGGATTTCAATGAAAAGATGGGACACGGTACAAGTGCAACCAAGTTGAGCCAATGAGGCCGTTTCTTGTTTTGGCGGGTTTCTGTGGGGCCTGACATCTGTCGTGGGGGACACGCTTGAAACAGATGGTGGTCCTAAGGAGATTCGTGGTATTTGGTCGAGTGAAGCCTTTTTGCAAATCAGTGATACTATCAGCAGATTCTCAAGAGTTACCACCTTATTTGTGTTAGTATTTATATGTCCTTGAAACAGATGGTGGTCCTAAGGAGATTCGTGGTATTTCATGATGGATGCACAGATACTTTAGAGAGTATTGGTATACCCGACCGAGAAACCGTTTGATTTATTCTATTTACGTGTCTACAGAAATATCGGTTTGTGGAGTAGTGAAGTAGTCCTTTGACTTGAGGTCAATACGCACGACATGTACGGAGTGATGGACCTTAACCATGACCGACGCTTGCACTCCTAACGGGATAGATATGGCATGTGTTAGGCACACCACGAAGTATATGTACGTGGTAGTTGAGCCAAGAATAGGATTTATTCCTCGAATAGACTTGGAGAGAATACTTGTCTTCTCATAATTAATTGGATCGTAAATCATTGGCCAATGTGCGTCATTTTCAGAATGGTGTCTGAAGTGACGGTATGATCAATTAATAGAATGAGATAATATGATTAAATTATTAGAACAGACACGTAATCATGTTCTAGATTTAATCAAGTATTCGTGAATGAAAGGACCGTACCACTATGAACTTCACATTACAGGTAGTTGCAGTATCCTCGCAACGTACCTTATATATTGAGATAGTCTGGTTTATTGTCTAGGTTTAGACTAAGACCGTTAGTTTGACTAAGCGCTCGATATATAAGGGCCTATAGGTCACACAACAAGTAGTTCTTATTTACGAGTTGAAGTTGGTTAGATTAAATATTGATTTGATCAATATTTAATTTATAGAGAAGTAATATAATTCTATTAGATAGAATTATGATTGTAATTGTTTAATTAAGTTTGACTTAATTAAATAATAAAATGTATAGCAAAATTTATTTTAATGACTGGGTCAAGAAAATAATATATTGAAAATAATTTTATTTTTGAAATATATAATTAATTAATTAATTAATTAATTAATTAAAAGAAAAGGAGGGGACTTACGTCTGTGGCTCCAAATGGAGCTACCATTAGACATATTTAAAAGGTGACCTAATTAAGTCACCATCTTGACCTAATTAAGTCACCATCCTCCTTTTCTTTTATTAAATAAATGTTTTAATAATTGATTAATTAATTAATTAATAGTTGATTAATTAATTAATTTACATTTGCTATATATATGGTTGGTTTGGAACACCATAAACACACCAAAAACCAAACTTCTCTATATTGTTCTTCGGTCAAGAATTCTCCTAGCGAATTCACGAAGATCACGACTTTCAAGGATTCATAGATCGGGTTACGTGGATACCATAGTAGAGACATTGCTCTACGACATCGCATATGCAAGCACTGTGAGCTATTTCTGTTCAGTCTAATTATCGCAATTAAATTATGTAATTTATATACGAGTCATATCAGTTAATTTATGTTGGTTAATTGAAATTTCGAATTTTAAATTCCGCTGCGTTATACTTCGAGTGTAATTATCGTAAAATTCCAACAATTGGTATCAGAGCTAGGCTGATTATGACTGTATACATAATAATCTGTGATAATTAAATATATATGTTTCGAATATATATTCATTGTTTTACGAAAGGGTAAAACTGTCTTTTATTATTTTTGAAATTATATAAAAAAAATGTTTTCCCAAAAACCGACGACAACCATTCCAGGCCAAGGCCGCCACGCATGGCAACACGGCGATCGGAGACCACCATTAAGCTCGGCTCGACGAATGGAACACGATGGTACCGGCGGTGTCGACCGGTTCACCATCATCGGAAAGTTCTTGATCGGAAAATCCTGAACGTCGAACTCCCACGTGGAGAGCCCTCTACGCACGGGCTTCGACCGAACGGCGACCACCAAAAGACTCGCCGTGCTCTGGGGAGTTGTTGCAGACGGTCGGTGAAGTATGGAACGGCCTCGATCGAAGTTTTAAAACTTCGGATCGAGTTTTTCCGCCGTCAGCTTTCGAAGCCGATTACGGCTGCCATGCGCAACCAATCGAAAAATTGGAAACACCCACGAGTTGGTCTTGTCGTGGGCTTCGTCTTGGTGTCAGCGGTGAACGCCGGAGAAGCCCCGATCAGAAAACCCAAAATTTGGATTTCGGGGACCATTTCGGAAATTTGCCAGGGACCGCGAGTTGGAAATTTGAAATTCTTTGGGGGCCTCTGTGCAAATCCAAGTATTTGGAAATTGCAAGTTGGTCCCCGACGGTTTTTCTGAAATTTGCCACTGGAAAATTATAATTTGGTCACCGGTATTTTTCAGAAATTTCAATTTAGTCCCTGTAATAATCTGAAAATTTTCCGCAACTGGTAAATTTAAATTGGGTCACTAATAATTTTGGAAATTATTTGGTTTGGTCCCTGATTAATTGAAAAGGATTTTTTGCAATTTTTCCATATGGTTAATTACATTTAGGTCCTTAAATTAATTCTAAAATTACAATAAAGTCCTTAAAATTAATTTTGAATTAATTAGGTCCTTATTCCAAATTAAATTAGATTCAAATATATTTTACATTTATTTTCT
>SOPF01026986.1:0-26871 GCA_012979155.1 Hypericum perforatum
GACACGTGGCTTCTGGGGTTTCTTGGAGTGGTGGAGAGAGTGGGCCCGCTTGGATTTCGCCAACGCCTTGGAGTCCATTAGAGAGAGAGAGAAATGGAAGGAAGGTTGCTTCTTCTTCTTCTTCTTGTTTGGGCGAGCAGAGGAGAGAGGGGGAAGTGATGTGTGATTGTGTGGGCCTGCCATTTGGGCCCAATGATGATATCCGGGTCCGTGGTTGCCGCTGGATGAGCCCGTAACCCATGAACTCAAGCTTGACCTCTTTTTTAACCAAATATCAGTAGAGTTATTGTGGGACTGGATAAAAAAATATATATTTGCAGAGATTATCATAGAAAAAGATTTTATTATTTATTTTTGATTATATTAAAACATTTTTTTAAAATTATAACTAACTAAATATCAAAATGAATTTTTTTTGTATTTTAATTACCTAAAATTTTAGCTTATAGCATTACTAAGATTGATATTGTTTACTAATATTTTGAAAAAAATATTATTTATTATAATAAAGCGATTATTAAATTTTAGGGAAAAGTTAAAAGTCCGTTTGGCGAGTGCGCCTCTTCTTCTTCTTCTTCTTCTCCTCCTTTTCCCAAGGCGAGGGTGCTATCTTTGGGAGTTCCGGTAGACTACAGCTTCTCGTCCTCGTTTGGGCATGCCTTAGGAAATTTTATAGATTAAAGTTCAAGAATACAATGGGCCTCTTGTTCTTGGCCTGGGCAAACAAATTTGACTCTTTTAGGATTTCTTATCTGACCCAAAATTATTGGATTCATCAAATGGAAGAATCAGTGAAAAATTGTATGTCCAAGCTCTCTAATTGATCATAATTGAAATTGCTTCTTGAAGTTAAGCTTTGGATGATTTTAATTTGATGTTTATTTGATTTGGTGTTTATTATTTTTAATTGGGATAATTTGAGTGTGTTCTTGATTTATTCTAAAACTATTGAAGAATATATATTTTTTTTCATACGGAAGGGCATTCTAGTTCTTGCATGTAAAATTTTGTTGGAGTTATTTCGATACCTGAGCAAAGGACTTGAGAGTTCTGATTCTCTAAAAATGAAGAACGAAAATAAGAGTCTAGAAACAATAAAGTCTTTATTGTCTGTTAAAAATTAGAGATTTGAGAGTCATTTACTTTAAATTTATCAATTTTAAAAAAATATCATTTTGGAGAACATTATTTTTCAAATACTTTACTATATTATAAAATAACATTTGATCTGATGGTAAAAAATGTTCATGACTTGACGAAACTATAAAATTTACTCTTTGACAGATATAATTTTGATGTAATAATTTACCTTTTTACCAAATTCACAATTTTGTTATATTTTGAGTGATTCTACGTATTTTTACCAAATCTCGTATACAAGAGTAACACACACACACACACACACTCTGTTTCGTGTGTACTTAATAGTAAATAGGATATGTGGATGTATGACACTGAGTGCCTGATAGCTGAAAATTCAATTTATGTATCAACATAAATTAATTTCTTTTTGCTAAGTAGAATTTCAGTGCTCATAATAAGTTGGATAAAGACCTAGTTACTTGGGTTTTTTTCAATAAGTATTTCTATTCATGATTTTCTGAACAAAAGATGTTAAAAGTTTTGCTGATATTGTGTTCGAGTGACAAAACGAGAATTTTTTCACTTTTTTACTAAGAAACAAAAAAAAAATTGTTTTACCAAAAAATGATAGTCAGATTATTTGACCCAAGTTCTGGTGGTCAAAATTCTCATTCCCCTTGTAATTTGACTCCAACTTCGAATTCGCTCTTCTCCAAATATTTATTTTTAATTCTTTTTTGTCTTTCTCTTATAAAATGGACAAAAATTTCTTAGGTATCAAATAATTTTATAAAATTTTATTTTAGTATATTTTAATTATTAAATCTTTAATAGAACATAACTTTTGATAGAAAATTATTTGTCTATAGTAATATGTTTTAAAAAATGGAACTAAATGATGTACACGAATTCATGATATTCTATTTTTGATAAATAATATCTATTATTAATTTTTTTAAAAGATTTAAAAAGAAACATTTAACGATGTACATAAATTTTGATATTTTCTCTTTTTGAAAATTTATTTTTTTCATTATTAAGGAAAACCCTCAAAAGTTTGTACATTATAAATTTTCTTTCTAAAAATATATTATAATAGAAAAAACTCATTTTTTAATTAAAAATTATGGCCAGTTAAAATTTTAAGAAATGAAAATAAATAAATCTTTATACTAGTACAAAAAGTCTAATTGCCATCTTATACTCAAATTTGAGTCGTATCCAACCTTATACTTAAAAATTAGAGAAAATGACACTCGTGGTAATATTTTATCATATTAGAGGCATCTACATCAACCTTAATTTGACACCACATCTAATTATCTTAGTTTTCATAATTTAGACTTAATATTAAATTTTTCCAAAAGAGAAAATTCATAAAAAAGATTACAAATGCATATATTCAATGTTTCAAACTAAAATAAAATTCAAAGAAACAATAAGCTATAAAATACTTAAAGGGCTTAAAAAAATAGATAACTGTAAAAACAAAAAAAAAATAGAATGAACAAAAGTAATATCCTTAAGAAGCTTTAGATAAAAAAAATTAAAATAAAAAATAGGACCATAAGATATGTCTTGTGAATTCCCCTTTCAACTCCTTCCCTTGTCTTGTCGTGGCCGCCATTACCACCGAGTAATGGTGATCTAAAAATCTCATAGATTCTCTATTTGAAAGTTATGACCTGGAATGATTGAGTGAAAGGATTTAGCACATCACAACGATGATGGGTCTACTAGGTGAGTTTAGTAGACACGGAGGGACTCTAGACTCGGAAAAGACATATTTAAAAGACATATTTTACGCTTCTATTTTTTATTTCTAAATTTTTACTTAATAGTTTTTATTTTTTAAGTTTATTCTATTTTTCACTTTTGCTATCTTCTGTTTATTTAATTTATTAACACATTGAAGCGTAGTTTATTTTTTCATTATATGTTAATTTAAATTATGAATTTAAGAATTTTCAATTTTTTAATGAATTTTCCCGTTCTAGAAAATTTTGTATTGAATCTAGATTATTAAAACTAAGGCGACTAGATGATGTGGTTGACCTGGATCCTACTTATATGATGATGTATCACTAAATGCATTATTTGCTCTAAATTGAAAAGTATAAAGTGTTATATAACCAAAGTTTAAGTATAAGGTGATATTTAGACTTTATGAACTAGCATAAGGACTTATTTGACGTATATTCCAAGCTTTAATATTTAAAATAAACAAAAATAAAGTTGCATAAAACTATTTTATACTATAATGAAGTTTTGACATTTTATAGGACAATGACAAAAAAATTTAAAATTTGATTTTCTTTTCAAAACTTTAAAGAACACTAATTTAATAACACAATATTAATTTTCAAAAAAATAATGTTATAAATTTTGTACATCATTGATTTTATTTCCAAAAATATATTATTATAGAAAAAAATTAAATTTTCTATCAAAAGATATGATCTTTTTGGTACCGAAGTGATTGAAAAAAATGTTTAAAAAAGTTGAAAAAAGTGTTTAAAAAGCTTTGGGGGGGAGTGAGATTTGAACTAAGGGTCAAGTTGCAAGTTGAATTGTGATCTATTAATAAACAAAGTTCTAATCTGACTAAAAAACGGAGAAATTTTTTGTTTTTCGACAACGGATAAAAATCTCATTTTTTTTCTTTTTTTAAACCAAAAAATGAGATTTTTCTTGTTTTGTCACGTGAATACTATATTTGGAAAATAATTTTTTAATACCTTTTACCAAAACACCATAAACAATAACACCATTTAAAAAATGGTTCCTTTTATATCAGATCACCAATCAAAACTTTATATGCAGGTGCTGAAATTTTTGATAGGCGGTGCTGAATGCAATTTCTAAATCGTATTCTATGGTGTGACATTTGGTTATTGAATCGACAAGCACAAAAGTTAACTAATATTCAATGGGCTAACATGTTTCTTTTGGGTCCCAACCATATGTACCGAGACCGATATGGAGAGAGTTATTGGTGCTTTCACATCGCTTTCAGGCAACACTTATATTCCAGAAAGAATCTATCATCTTGTTGTAGTAGAATATATATTGGCATGAGCTAGCGCATTATATCTGAATGATTGAGCGTATAATGGCGGTCTTAATCAATGTTTTCCATTGGATTAGCGTTTCCAATCTTGCAATTAAATGTACAACAGAAAATGTATCTGCAATTTAATTTTTTTAATCTTTCTCAACATATACATAATTTGATATGTTCAACCATCTTTCATGGCTATTTTTCCTGTCTTAATTCTAAATATCAATTAGTGGTACTCCAATGAGGAGGATTCTGGGAAATAGTCAAATAAGAAAGGTAGTGACTTGGTCAATAGGTAGTACGCGTAAAACAAAGAACCCACTATAATCCACTAAGTGACACATGCATACTTTAGTTTAATGTAACCTCTATAATGTTTCAATGTGCCATATACAGTAGAATCATTCATGCAATATTTGTCCTCTTCTTTTTTTAAGGAAAATTATTAGTTTTCTTCGATAAAAAAAGAATCTACAGATTCAAGCACTAGGTCAACTATGGACGAATGGCTTTCGCTGCTTTTCTCACACTACCGCTATTTCAAGTTGTTTTGCTTAAGTAGTCTTTAAGAGAGTTTTCACTTTAATTGCGTACCATATATGACCTAGGATATAAAGGACCTAGTCCTTACTTTTTCTGCTCATATATATTGGAGAATTCATTGTTGTCGCTTTCATCCAGTTTTAATATTCAATCCAATACAATAAGATGATGTGTTGATAAACTATCAATACTTCTAATGTAGTTCATCTCACATGTTTTAATTGACGTAGGACAATTCTCAATACGCTCTCCTCCAACGAAAACCCATCAATTAGAAGATTACATTGACTTTGACTTCACGAATGTGCAAAAAAAGGTCACACAGTCTTAACAATGGACACAAGATCAACTCGCTCTGATATCATGTTAAAATTTTCATATCAAACCCAAAATTTTAAAATGATGAGCTAATAAATTTTCAACACTTATAAATTAACTCGTCTCACATGCTTTAATCGATATTCTCAACAATATGTAAAAGATCATGCAGAATTTTTTTTATGGGCAGCGGAGGATTCATTGGTCACGACATACTAAATATGTATTCACTTGGTATGTTGTGGCTATAGTAAAATTATCCAATTTTTAATAGTTCAACATTTTTTTAGTATAAGTTACAAATATATCATATAATCAAGCTGATTAAATAAAAGGATAACTTTTAGAACTACCCATCTCATTACAAAAGAATGTTCACAGCAAACTCAATTGACGTAGAACATAATAAAAGAATATCACTATGCTATCTTAGCTCGACATGATCCAAGCTGTACTGAATGTACAAAAGAATATTAAATTTTTTTTTTTGAATATAAAAAAATAATTTAGCACTGCTTTTTGCCTTCCCTGTAAAGGCTGTCAGATTAAGATTTATATATCAATTAACATTTTTGTAGTGACATGTGTAACGCAAATAATAAGAAAAAAAAACATTTTTTTAAGTAAAGCAAGGAAGACCAAAGATACATTTGCGAGAAAAAAGCATATATTCTCCTCCGTTCGATAGGCCAGAGCATGTGGGTGGGTCTGTACATGTATTGTGATTCCCGATCTGAATCTGCTTACCCTTTTTACGGATATTTGGTCCTAAGAATCTTCATTGGCTAATTATGATGGTAATCAAATTTCCGTTATATGATAAGATAAAGTCATGGAGAATCGTATGAATATGCTTTGATGGAGCAAACAAAAATTAATCTATTCAACTAAAAATAAGTTCTATTCTTAGAGTTCAATCGAATTTCACAATGTTAAAATTTAATTACTCCAGATTTGTGCATGTTATTAACAGAAAAAAATGCTAAATTAATTAACCCATAATTAATTCAAATGCTAAGTATACAATATGTAATTAAGGTCATTCGAAAAAAATGCACGGTATAATGCTTTTTTTATTGGCATGGTATAATGCTAATTGGGCAATATCGAGTAATTTAAAACTTGGGAAATGTTCCAATCTCGGAAAGAGAAAGATATGCTTGGCATTTTAAGGACTGTGAATCTCACAAGAAGTCAAAAAACAAACAATCAATCGTTCCCTTTCAATGCAAAAGACAAGCTAAGGAACAAACATACCCTTCATGACAATGTTTTGCTTTTCCCTAAGATCTCCTGTTTCAAATGCCTATTGCTTCACCTGTGATAGGTTGCATGTTTTATTTTTGGTAAAAAACATGTTTTATTTTTGGTAAAAAAGTTAAAGTATATTGTCATTTGATTGATTTGTACGTAATTATTACATGATTTAAAAATGTTTAATAATATAACAAAGATTTTTCACATAATGTAATAACTATAAAAATCTTCATCAGTGAGTCAAATATTTTTAAACCAGATTATAGTAGTGCACATCTCAGTCAATCCCCAAGAAACTACAATAAACTTTACCTTTAATTTTCGGTGGTACCTATATATTCAGTAGTTACTTTTTTTTTGGTTAACTTATTAAGTAGTTACTTCATACTTGGAAGAATCAATGCTAATATATGATACAATAACTTTATCATCATTTGAAACTATATTCAATTCATATTTAAATTAGTCAATTCACTGAATGTATAAATATCTCATGACTTGAAAAAAATAAACTTGCCAATTAACTATATTTAGTCTACTTCAATAAAATTTAGAAGATAAAATAAATTATATGATATTCTTATTAATTTGAAAATGGTGTAATCTCAATAATTAACTATTACAAATGTGGAAAAAGTATTACATATTCTATTTCGTGTAATCCAAGGTAATTACCTAATAACGAGAGATGTGGCTGTTATTTGGTTAGATATTGGAGAATCACATAAGACCTCGAAAATTGAGGACCTTTGGTAGTATTGGAGGAAAAGAATATTCTAGGGCAGCCAGGGTTCAACAACTAAATGACAAAATTAAACAATAAACTAGGTTACAAAGGAAGGGCATCATTTGATTATGATTAAGGTGATTAAAAGAAGTCAGCCCACAAGGAGACGACCGCTCACACGTTAAAAAAAAATCACTGCCTTTGTCAGCTGGCTGTCTTTTAACCGGTTCCAGCTAGCTGATCGATCTCCACAATGGTCCTCAGTAGCTAAAGGTGATTTAAAAACACAGATTCCCAAATATCCCATTCCATATTTTTCAAGGTTTATGCTTTATCAAAATTCAACGAGATTACGTCCAAGTGTTAGGCGTTAACTTCATACTTTATTTTCAAAAATCATTTAACGATATTTTGGGTTTATAACCTAGTCACTAAATCAGTACTCAAAATAAAAATTGAGAGTGTTTGATTCCGATACATCCAATAAAATGAGAATCGGAGCCTAACGATACCAAATGGTAATTAGCCTAATTCTTTGAAAACAATTGTGCTCAAATTTTATTGTGAGACAGTTCAAAAAATTCGACTGGAGGATTATGAAACATATATTCATAAGCATTGTGCAATATTTTTCAATAATCAATTTGATTATCGATGTTTTAGTTACCTATCCATGGAGTTAATACAACTTTTCACATATCAAATTTAAACTATGTATATTTTTTTTGAGAAGAAAATCAGAAATCAAGGTTCCATGTTTTGATAAAACAGTTCCCTTTTTCTAAGTGTTCGACTAAATAGTTTAAGACTTTAAGCAATATATTTTCAAAACCAGGAATATTGTCCCGGAAACAATTAAATCACAGCACTGCAACTATTTAATCAATCTTGCTAGTTACAAGTGGATGATTAAGTTTCTATGTAACTTTGGTGTACTTTACTGGGGAACTTAATTTTCCCTACGGGATTAATTCCACTCTTTTCGGAACTAGTTAATATTTTGGAATGCGGTAATATTAATATGCACTAGCAATCAAAATTGTAGTCATAATTATAGAAATCTTATAGTCAGTAAAATGTACATATTATTTTCACACATTCCTCAGTTCTCACAAGATTGTAACCGAAAATTTGTCACCAATTGATTGTTGCTGACGTACGATCAAAGCAATGATCATTTTCACAGCTCAAAATCCTGATAGTTTAGAGACATTTTTGGGAGGAAAGAACCTTATGTTCATATACGTATATAAATTTTATTCCGTTAGAGGAAAAAATCATTTTCTTGTAAACCGCAAGGAATGTGACTCCAAGGGACATGACATGTCTTCAAGAGCCACGACTCTCACTTCTCACGAATGATCATGGGTGTAAGTATATATACTTTATGTGCAAAGGCATACGTAGTAACTTTTATCGGAAAAAAATAAATTTGATCACTGTGAATATCTCATATTAATTGTAGAGTGTTAATTTCATGGTGCATTATCATTTCACATTTTACTATAAACATATTTCGGATACGTTCAATTTTATCATTATTTACTGGATAAGTTTTTAGGCTGTGGTATAACTAAATTACACTATTTTCGCACTACTATTTTTATTTAAAGATAAATTTTACACTATGGACCTCCTAAATTTTTACATAAATTTTTTTGCTTCCCGTACATATTCCGATTGCTTAATTATTGTAGCTTTTCACGACCAGTTGAGAATGCTTTTGGCAAAGATTTGCAGAGAATAGCACTAAAGTTGATCAGCTACCATTCAAGAAAATGGCTACCAAACTTTTTATTTTTTCTCCAGCAACCAAACAATTCGCCTTCAAACTTCCAATCTTGATCGTAAAGTTTTTCAATTTTTTCTTATTCGCATTGCCTAATCTTATGTAAACATAAATGATTTACACCTGTAAGTAATAATTAAGTGCTTTTTATTTTTATGAATGCCTGTATAGAAGAAATTATAGAATTGCACAGTATAATTAAAGAAAGGCCAACTGGAAGAATAGTTGCGGTACTGTCATCAGAGATTTCTCTCCTTTTTTTTCTGATAATTGTGCAATTTCTTATTAAGATAATCTGGGAGTTACACATGAGGACGATTTATTCTCGTTGAGGTGTATGTTTCGTCGTTTCTTTTGGAATTGCATTCCATGACAGTTGAAGCACGTGCACCCATGCACGTGCATGGCAGAATAGCAAAACACTCGACAAAGTGGTAATATTTGACTCATAAAGATTTGAAATGGAGAGGCTACATTGAGTAGCAGTACAATATAGACCGATTATATGTATCCAATTACAGTTACATTAGCCTTTATAGCTTAGATTTTTGTTGACTAAATACTAATAATATTACGCCGCTAAAGTATTTTTCTAAAAAAGATATGAAACAGCAGGAGAATTAACTTTTTAATGGCCGAAATTTTGAATAAAAAGTGAACCGACGAACATTCTGGCACAACTGCTTTCAATTTGAATTAAAATCAGTAAACATTTATATCAACTTTTTAAGGAGTTGTTCTACTTATGTAAAAGTATTGAGTTAAAGCATTTGATATTAAATACCAAGTTTGTAATCTTTCAAATATATACCTGAACGAGTCAAAATTAGTCCATTAATAGTTTTGGTTACTGATTGATACAAATTTTAAGAGTATAAAAATTGAATAACAAAACACTAACAACTAAATATCTCCCCTCAACTCTTCCTCTCTTTCGTCTCTCTCTTTTATTTGAACATGTAGGACATGTTTTGGATTTACTATATTTAAATGAACTAATTTTTTATTTGAATTAGCTAGCCCATGTAACGAGTAATAGTTGCGCTTAAAAATTTTACTGTGGTCTTGTTGCGAAAGATAATAATGGTTCCGTCCAATATTGGTAGAGACCGAGTGGATATATTTCATATTTGAATATATTTCGGGAAGAACGAAAACAACAGGGCCACCAAATTATGGGATAATGATTCCAAGTATAAAAGGTCTAAACACCATCTTTCTCCCAATCCTCCTCATCATATGTGTCATCATTATGCGCCTTTCAGCATTTCCCTCCACTCTCAACTTTAACTTTTCTCTGCGTCCCATTAATATCTTCATTATTTTATTCCACTAACTCAATCAAATTTTTTTGGTTGATTACGATCGACTGCCCCAACATTTACCCAATTAAGAAGTTCACATTCGAGCCAAAGAACATTTAGCACAAGTTTTTTTTAACAAACATTTATCATAATATTTTACAATATGTTAGAATTTAAATTTTTTTAGTTAAATTATAATAATCATATGACGAATTAGTATAAGTATTTGTTAGTATTGATTTTTTTTATGTAAATAAATTTTTATATCAAATTACATTTTGCAATGAATTGAGCTCGTAACCTTCGACAGTTCATATACACGATGCCATTAAACAAATGTCTTCTTTGTTGGTACCGACCTAATTAAATTAACCAAAAAGAGAATACCACATACACACAACAAATTTAAAATTCCCCTCATAATATATGGACGCATCTCATCGTTGGCTTTCCCTTATATTTGTCCACATACAATAGCTTACAATTTAACTACACCATAGCTTAGCTCCCAAGCTCTCACTTGCCTTTATTACTACTTGGTTTGCTTCCAACCTGAGTCAACGTCACTTGGTTTGCTTTCAAGAGGCTTGGACCTGTTAGAGAAGATGACAGAAGAAGCTTTAATCTCAAGTTCTAGCAGTGGTTTAGTCCAAAACCAGGTTGCCGGATCCAACCCTCCAACTGCCAAGAAGAAGAGAAACCTCCCTGGAAACCCAGGTAACTAATCCTGTCTCGAACTGGGTCGGATCATAGAGGCGACAAATATCTTCCTACCAAGTCATATAGCTGTGATTTGTTTTGTAAAGGCTTTTTTTCTAAAGTGAATATATTATTAAAAGTCATGTTATTCGGCGGTGAAGCGACTAACGGAGTTGCAATCGTCAGTCTCGTCAAAATCGTAACCAAATCAAATCTGTAGGAAAAATATGTAGTAGGGAAAGAGTATCCTGATAGTAATATCTATTTTGACGTTAAAATCGAAATACTAATAATATGATACACTTGCCTCCTGAAGATCCTGAAGCAGATGTGATAGTCTTATCGCCGAAGACGCTGATGGCGACCAACAGATTCCTGTGCGAGATATGCGGGAAAGGGTTCCAGAGAGACCAGAACCTGCAGCTACACAGGAGAGGGCACAACCTCCCGTGGAAGCTGAAGCAGAGGACCACTAAGGAGATAAAGAAGAGGGTGTACGTTTGCCCCGAGAAGACATGCGTCCATCATCACCCGTCGAGGGCCCTCGGGGACCTGACCGGGATCAAGAAGCACTTTTGCAGAAAGCATGGCGAGAAGAAGTGGAAGTGCGACAAGTGCTCTAAGAGATACGCCGTCCAGTCCGATTGGAAAGCGCACTCTAAGACCTGTGGGACTCGGGAGTACAAATGTGATTGCGGGACTCTTTTCTCCAGGTACATATACAATCTATATAATATTGCAAGCTTCTTATACCTAATTTTTTCGTTCGAAATCCTTTTTTAGAGGTCGTTATATTCTTAGAATTCAAATCAAATGGAACACAAACCGCAGCTTGGTCGATGTTTTGACTAGATAATCAGAAGTCAGAGGATATGTAGACTGGAAAGGTTAACTGTGTACGTCTATGGAGTAACTTTTGCTGTTGTTATTTTTGAAAGGGACTCCGTGGTAGCTATAGAATATTTTTTGTTTTCTTTCTTTCTTGGGAATGGAGGCAAGAGGAAAGAAGCAAATAGACGTGGACAAAATATTAGGTGATGGAAGGGACAGATTGTTCATTTCCATTTTGCATTAAAATTCTTTTTTACTAGTTAGATTTAGATCTAAGAATCATTTTGTGTTCTAGTCTTAACCAACTATAAATTACTTGATTAGAATATAAATAAATAAAATTCTTGCATAGATAAATCAATATATCTTGGGATTTTATTTCCAAACCTTTATCCTATGAAAATTCTTCCATGCATGTGCTTTTTCTTTCTCCTATGCTGCTACTAGTAGCTAGTTCTGTGATTCTATATTCCACAATTTTATCCTTAAGTTAACAATATATCAGTAAATAAACTATTTATACACACAAATTAAACTTTCTTTCCCGTGGTTGCAGGAGAGACAGCTTTATAACCCATCGAGCTTTCTGCGATGCCCTAGCTGAAGAAACAGCAAGAATAAACGCAGCATCTAGCCTAAACAGCCTTACCGGAGGCATCAATTACCAATACTTCATGGGAGCTGCTACTCCACTAAACCCTAATGTGGCTCACCACCATTACTCCCCTCTTTTCAAGCCAATCTCATCAGGTACGCTACGCATTCTTTCTCTAACGAGGGTTTACAGAGGTTGTGACTGCAACCTCAAGTGTGAAGGGTTTAACGCTCAGGGATGTTAATGCACTTATACTTACAATAAAATAAATCATCTTATAAAAAATTTCATCAGGTGACCAACCCCTGGACCAAACAAGGAGAGGGCTCTCCTTGTGGATGAGCCAAACCCATGAAGCAGCAGCATCAATGGCCCCCAACAATGTCCAAGACATTCATCACCCACAAGTTTCTGCAGCTGGAATGTTTGGCCATGATTCGTTACTTCTTCCCGGCTCGAATCCTCTCCCAACTGACTTCAACCATCAACTAAGTTGGCCGATTTTCGGAGCTAAGCTTCCTTCATCAACAGACAGCCACATTAATGAAGGGCTAACAAGCACTATTAGTGCTTCACTTCCTTTAGCCAATGTGAAGGGATCATTAGCTACACCTCAGCTACAACAGCTTGTTAGTGTTCCTTCCTTGTTCAGCACCCAACAGGATCACCAGTCCAATTACCAAACAACCTCGTCATCAGCCAACATGTCGGCCACTGCTCTCCTCCAGAAGGCTGCACAGATCGGTGCAACATCAGCCGACCCAGCATTTATCCAGACGTTCGGCCTCACGAGCAGCGAACATAATAACAACCACCAACTCCAGGAGGGGAACAGATTGTTTCACGGGTTATATGATTCGAGCTTCGAACACGAGTTGGAGAACTCGGCGAGAGGAGACGATCGTGTCGGAAACATGAACCGTTATCATCAGCTTCAAATGTATCCGGAACCGGCGGCCAAACGCCAGAAGATTCCCTGGGGTAGTCAAGATAGGAGTGGGGGAGGGGAGACAAGGGATTTCCTTGGTGTTGGGGTGCAAGCGGCTAATATTTCTCATCATCCATCATCAATCAATGGATGGATGTGAGAGGTCATATTAATTGATGCTTGTACCAGATAGAAAATTTCGGCGAAGAATAAAACAATAATTAGTTGATATATCTTATAATTAATGCAATTCATTTTCATAATTGGTTTAAGCTTCGTGGGAGGCTTGAAAAGAGGTGACATTATGCATGCAAAATATTTATATTAGACAGTGCGAGGGAGACCCATTCCATGCATATACTTTAGACAGCCCATAAAGCTAATCCATTTAAATTGGTCGCTTTTAGTTAAATACTATTTTATGTGTGCTTGGGCGACAGGGACTGGGTTTTGTTGAAGTGGAGGGGCAAATGCGAGTGCTTCCTTTTGGAGCATGATTATTGCGTTGTCTAGGTTGTTTTAGATACTCATCAACGTATTTAGAGTTAATGTCGATACTAATTAAAATAATTATTTGAATAATAAATTTTCATTCTGTAAAACTTGAAGAGAAAGATTCAGAATCTAAATACCTTAGCGTGAGGTTGGATAGAGTGCTAAAATTTATAAGCTTGATAGCACCGGCTGTTCTCAATTCTAGAAGATAATTGATTTCGAGAAAACATGTGTGCTTGTACATCTAACGGCTTGAGACCGATCCAACTTCCACGTCCATGGAATTCTAGGAGAGCTCTCCAAGCTACACAACCGAGAGCTCATTAGCGTCCAGCTCATGTCGATGGACGAAAAGGTCCCGTCCTAGTATCGCACCGGCAAGTAGAGAAAGAAACGAGGAGAGATGAGGTGGGTGTGCGACGAATCCAAAAAAATTTATAATAAAAAATTTGTGTATTTGATGCATTGAAAAAAGAAAATCACGACATCAGAATATAAATAGAGGCAATAAAAATGTCTTAAAATCAGTTGTTTAAGAATTTGTGGGCTAACAAAAATATTTTAAAATTTATTGTGTCAATTTTATCCTTAAATAATTTTGTCTTTTTTTCTCAAATGTGGAGACAAACTAATCAATATTAATAGGGAACAAACTTTTTTCTATTAAATATATATTCATAATTTTTTGGGGGAGTAATCGTCTTCACACCACCTTTACTACATCCGTCCATGAGTTTGGGTGTGGATGATTGTGACTTTAGTTGTAAGTGTGACAACGGAATTTCAATCAAATGAGTTGTCGCCGGCTGAAAGTTTGTGATATTATTGATTGGATTGTAGTGAATACAAAGTTTACAAGTTAGAAAAGATATAAACAAACTTATAACGACTAGATTAGCTATAAACATAAAGAATTATTTATAATAAGAAAGTTCATACTTTTACATATATGTATCTATGAATTAATTACAAAAGTTCCGCAGAATTACAGAATTCTAGATAGTTGACTTTAAGCCTAACAGGTTCCTTAATCTTCTCATCGACTAACTCCTTCTTTGAAATGCCTAGATCATGAAGAAGATGTTTGACCCAAATGATCTTGCTAGCTATTGTGGCTATGGATATATATTCTACTTCTGAACTAGACCTGGCCATTATCATTTGCTTTTTGCTCATCCAAACTACAAAGTTGCTACTTATATAAACATAAAAATCACTAGTCGATTTTCTATCATCAATGGACCCTGCCAAATTAGTATCAGAATAATTTTGAATATTCGGATGCCCATTGTTTTGCACCCATATTTTGATACCAAGAGTACTTTTCAACTCATAATTCTATGAGTAAGAAATAAGTGACTGGTTCTGAGATTGTGCCTAGCTTGACCGACCAAATTGACTGCATAAGTAATGTCAGGTTAAATAATATCAAGTTATGGTTAAGTATATAAAATTTTCAATTAGTCTTTGAAACCTTTCAATATCAGCAAGCTTGCCATCTTCGGTTAAAGAGAATTTTATACTATAATGCACAGAGCAGTTGACAGACTTACTTAGTGCAACAAATCTAAAACATATTTATTTTGATAGAGAAAAATATCCTTGGGAAAATAAACAATTTTAATTCCTAAGAAATAATTAAAATTTTCTAAGTCTTTAGTCTCAAACTTGCATCTTAAAGAAAATTTTAACCAATTGATTAATCTAAAATTATTTGTTGTGATAATAACATCATAAAAATAAATACAAACGATGGCTTTCTTATATCCATGATCATACACAAATAATGTATAATTTGTAATGCTCTTTGTGAATCCTAGTTTTAGAAACTTTCTACTAAACCTATATTATCAAAGTTGATGTGATTACTTTAATATTGAGATAAATCTTCTTAAGCTACAAACTAGACCTAAGTCTATATATTTAACACCTTCAATGATTCATAAACACACACACACACACACATACACATACACACACATACACACACGGATATATTTTTAGATCACATTGTAAAAATTTATTTGTCACATTCATTTGGTACATAGGCCAATTGTAATTTACTACAATACCTATCAAAATTCTAATGGTGTTCATCTTAGCTATTGTAGCAAAGGTTTCAGTGTAATTGATGCTAGGAATTTGGGTGAAACCTCTAGACACTAATCTAACTTTGTGCATCTCTATTGTACCATCATTATTGTACTTGATCTTGCAAATCTATTTATATCGTATAACCTTCTTATTCTTTTGTAGAATAGCTATGATCTATGTATGGTTTCCATTTAGGGTATCTAATTCCTTATTCATAGTATTACTCCATCGTTTAGACTGAATAACCTCTTGGAAATTAGATAGTTATCTAGTCTAATATAGCTTGCTCAAAAATGTGAATAATGCTTCAAAAATTAAATGATAAGAGATATACCTAGATATTTGATATAATTATTCAAAATATACATTATTTCATCAAACTTGATAATTGTTTTGTGAATTTGGGTGAATTTTCTAAGCTCAAGTGCTAGTACCACTAATAGTTCTCTCTAAGTGTTTGGAACTTTTGGAACTACTTCAATTATGAAGCTAACACTTTCTGTTATTTTAATTAAAATTTGAGGTTTTTTTTTGCAAATCTGAAAAGGTTGAGTAAGATCTGGTCTTGCATCTTTATGGACTTCTTTAAACTCTCCCTGAGACTTATCATGACACAACTCATTAGACTTGTTAGCATAATAAGTCATATTTTCCAGAAAATCCACATCTCAGGATATAAATTTTATTTGGTTTTAGGATTTAAACATCTATATTCTTTAGTAGTAGAAGAGTATCCAAAAATATACATTTGGTTTATCTAGGATCAAGTTTCTCTCTTTTAGGTTGTGGAATATGTATATAGTAGACACACCCAATACCTTCAACTCTATTATAGGACCTGAAGAGGGGACTTGAAGTTTATAGCTTTGCTAGGTGTTCTATTAATAAGGTGGCAAGCTATGAGACTTTCATATTTATGCTTATTGCTCTAGCTACTTTAAGAAGGTGTCTTTCTTTTTTTCTACCATGCGATTTTGCTGTAGGATATATGTGTACAATGTTTGATGAATAATCCCTAATTGTTTTATCTACGTTATAAACTCCTTTGAGTATTTGGGCCATTGTCAAGATCTTGATCTTTCTATTGAATTACTTATTATCATACTCTTACACTGAAAAACTTTAGAGATATCAGACTTCAGTTTACATAGATAAAGCCAAGTAGTTCTAATATAATAATTAATTAATATAATGAAGTACTTAAAACTAACATGTAGAAATAGTTTTTTATATTGTGTAATAGATAATTTAAAGGTAAGTCTACTATGTTTGGCAAGTCTATAACTATCACATACAACTAAGATTTATTTTTTTAAAGAACTCCCTCAAATAGGTGGCCTAGTCTAAAATGACAAATCTTGCTCAAATCTTTATACTTTTAATTAGCAGTTAAATACTATATGAGTTTTTTTAAGAATATATAAGCCATTCTTCTAAATTCATTTTTCAATGAGCTTCAAAGTTTTCATGTCCTAAAATATAACCTTATCTACTTCAAAAATCGCTATAGAATTAAGATTTTTAGTAATTCTACTTATAAAAAATAATTTTGTAGCAAATTCAGGAATTAGCAGAACTTTAGAAGGTTTGTTACTTAGGATTTGTTTAGTTCCTACTCTAGTTATGTTCATTTGATCTATTACCAACCATAAAAGAAGAATCTTTGAAAGTGTATTTTATGCCGATAAGGTCATCAACATCATATGTCATATGCTGATTTCCTATAGAGTCAACAATCTATCCTATTCTATGATATTGTATGGTTGAGAATGACATCAATTATGTGTTACTTCTCATGAGAATGATATGAATTATGTTTTTTTTTCTTTTGACTTTGATGTGCTCTTTTATTTTTTTTCTTTTAAATTGATATGTACATATATTTTCACTTTTAGAAAATGATGCATTGTTGATTTTGCTGATATGTCATTGCTAATTGTTTGAAGTCTCTTTTAAATGCAACAACATGCCATCAAAATCAAAGGCACACCAATTTGTTTGATGTACTATCAATCTCATGCTATCTCATTAACATTGTTAGAAGTGAGAGCACAAAATGAATTCATATCTTGAGAATAGATGTTTATGAGAAATATTGAAGATATATCCCGCAAAAGAAACAAGGAAAAAGTTATGCATTTAGTTGCCTAAAGCATATAAATTAGGATATTTACCAGGCCTTCCTCCGATTTCGGAGAAAAGGGCCGATACATAAACATGTTCTTAGCGGTGGACTGATTCATCCATCTTTTTTCTCTATTGGGCAGCAGTTTAGACTTTAGCACACATTCTTATTTTTCTAAAAAAAATAGTTAAAATTTTATAAATGGAGAGAATATTGTTCCTACTGCTTAGATAATGTCCAACAATTTTTTTTATTTTAAATACATATTAGAAAAAATTTTAATTTTAATTTTTCAAAAAGAAAATTAAAAAATAGCCTTACATTGACATAAGAAAAATAATCTTAATTTGCAAGGTAATTCCATTTCTTAAATTTGAATGACATTGGATTCAATTTTTTAAATTAAATTGGGTCCAAATAAAGCGCCATAACTCAAATTCCATTACCAATGTATTCTAGGCTTTCCAGACGGCCCTTTCGTCAATTTTCCAAAACTCTTGTCGGCCTATGCTGGGGATTTCGAATAATCACTAATCAGAACCAAATTACAAACCTCTTTGCATAAATAAAAATTCTCGCGAACCTTAAAACCAAAAGTCCAAAACCCTAGGAGCCCATGGACCCCCAAAATTCCTTCCTTGTCCTCCTCCCGACAACCAACGGGAACCGTCTCTAACCCTCCTCCCTCTACACAGACAAAAGTCAATAAACAACAAAAGAAGCAAAAAAAGAAAAAGAAAATGAAGTTCACCGAATCGCCGGTAATAGAACTAACAATCCGGGACAAGCGCATTTCCCTCTTCCAAGACAACGCCTCCATGCACGTGGGCACCTCCGTGTGGCCCTGCTCCCTCGTCCTCGCCAAGTTCGCCGAGCGCTGGGCCCCACCACCCTCCTCCTCCTCCCCTTACTACTCTTCCCTCCTCGACTTCCGCGGTAAGCGTGGCATCGAGCTCGGGACCGGGTGCGGCGGCGCCGGGATGGCCCTCCACCTCCTTGGCCTCACCGACATCGTCCTCACCGACATCCCTGCCGTCCTCCCCGCCCTCCGCCACAACCTCAAGCGCAACAAGCCTGTCCTCGGCCGGACCCTTCGGATGGGTACCCTCTACTGGAATAACCTTGCCCAGGTCGAGTCGTTCGGGGGGCCTTTCGACTTTGTGGTGGCCGCCGATGTGGTTTATATCAAGGAGGGCGTGCCCCATCTGATTGCCGCCATGGAGGCGCTCGTGAAAGATGACGGGGTGGTGCTGCTGGGGTACCAGGTTAGGTGTCCCGAGGCAGACAAGGTGTTCTGGGAAATGTCTGAGAAGGTTTTTGCGATAGAGAAGGTGCCGAAAGAGGATTTGCACCCGGAGTATGCATACGAGGAGAGCGATGTGTACGTGTTTCGCAAGAAGAAGAAGGACGAGGAGACCGAGGCTATTGTGTCAGCTGGGGAGTAGGGCCATCAGGGTGTGCAGGTAACCCGGTCGTTCTCATGGTTATAGCATTTGGTGATGCTGCTTTTGCTGGTAAAAAATGCTCGGAGATTGTTGCTTGCTTGACAGAGCACAATTGCACGTCAAAACTCGTGTAATTCACTGCCCATTTATTTTGACTTGGAAGGGATAAGGTTGTTGTTATGTAGTTGTGCGGCAGGAAGATACTATATAAGTGATGTGATTATTATAGAGGCTTCATTTTCTTATGATTTTGTTAGTTAACTTGGTGTTTATAGCAATGGTCGAGGAGTTTGAGAACGGCCATACAATGATACGAGGAGTTATTTCCCTGCGATGGTAACTCAGGCAATGGTGGAACCAAGAGGATACCTTGTATGTAATGACGGTACTTCATGCTTTGAGATAAACCTCTTGCAATTAATTATTACTTGAACTCAGTATTTGGTTAGATAAAATTTCACTAAATGTGTAAATAACAATTGATGTTTAAAGTGTTCAGGTATATCGAAATGTCATTATCATGCTATATGGTTAGAGTATTGTACTCTGCTTTGGTAGATTTGGCAATGAATTACTGATTCTGACTATATCTGAGATGGTAATCTCAGTTTCATAGATGCGATAGGCTGGTAATTTAATTGCCATGACATCACCTATGTAAATTGGCCCGTCTGATTCTTCGTCAACTTGATAAATTCCAATGCATTTCTTTTACAAATCCTTTTCTGTAGAAAATATTTATAAGATCACTTGGAATGGAGTTGTCGTTAGGAACTTGATTACATGTGCCTGTCCGATTACAGAGGGATAAAACAATACTTTTATGCTTCGTTTATTTACATGATCCATCAGATCGTTAGTGCAAGATCATGGTTCCTGCTCAGGGGCAATTGCTTAGATTGACATGTAGTTGTATATGCACACAGTTTATTCACAAGAAGAGTGAACGAAGTAAAAGAGGAGGAAAGTTCAGCTCTAGATGAAGGAGAATGTATGGTGAATTATTGGAGAAAGAGGAGATTTGCTTGAGGCTTACTTGAAACCTTTCCAGAAACTATTGAATTATGATATAAAAAGAAGACAAAGGTACTAACCAACATAATTTTATTTTAGTTTTCAAATGATCCATTGTTCTTCGTTGCTGGAAATAATCGCTCCCAAGCTCTCCTTTCTTGTTCCCGGAACTCTAAGCAATACTCCTTCCATATTTCATACCATACTGATAATTAATTGGATTGCCACTCCACAATTTGTAGTTGACACTCTGGATAATGACCTCAGTTTCCTGTACATCTACTTTTCTGATGCTACTATATTCTTTTGCAAAACTTTCTATCGGAAACTTGGAACAGCACGGGGGCCACGTACTTTTCGGAACATCAAGAAGCCTTGTGGCTTACAGAATTGCCTTTTTCTTTTCTTCTTTTCAGCCAGAGTTGGCTTTGTAGAGCACCTCCCTGTGCGATCTGATTGACAAACATGTCAGTTGACGAGATAGATGGGTAATGGACGCAATTGATTTAAAGTGGGGGCATACCCACTTAAGTTGGATGAGATTGCATCCATTTCAAGTATTCTAAAATGAATGAAACTAAAGCGCTTACAGTTTGAGGAGCATTTTATTCACTGTACGGTGCACCCGTTTTAAATGAGGCTGCATCCACTTTCCGCACATTTCGGCATAAACCGATAAAACACCCATTCCGGAACTTCCATTCCTCCGGCGGGAGCATATATCTACTTCAAAGAGCTCAGACAATGCAGACAGAGAGCAACCACTCGGGGGTACGAAGGGACAGCCAGTTAAATGACTTTTTGTCGAGGATGAGTACGTTTCTTGGTGGTTGGATATACTACATGTCAAAATTACAGGTGTGAGGTGCCCATCATCATCTTCTACGAGTTTTAAATCAACTATTATTATAAATCCTAACATGTTCTAAATGCATGTGGAGCTCCATCTGACACAAGTTGCTTCTGACGTTATAAACTAGCGCGGATTGTGGAAATAACATGTCAAAATTCGTAAGTCAATGTAATAAGGTAATTCATGACGTTTCATTTTAATTTATTTTAACCATGTCGACACCAATGGTTTAAAACCGCTGATGTTTCCATCCGCTCCTAGTGGATGAATTATATAGTCAAAATTTATAATAGATTTTATAATCTACAATATTTAATTTTTGAATCCAAAGATCTATTATAAGATCGGTGGTTTAATTATTGACAATGATTATGTAGGAATCGTTATAAAATTGCTCGATATAAATATCAAAGAACATTTAACGTAATTACATAAAATATTTACGAATTGGAAAATGTATAGTAAGTTTAATCAGAGTGTAGCAAATTTCTAATTGTTGGGTCGTTTTAATTTAGATGGATATCATTCTAGATGGACTAATTTTGTAAGCAAGATTAATAAGCAGTATTAGTTATGGTTGAATGCAGTGTAACGCCACGATTATAGCTGTCATCTGTCGCCATCGGGCTCTTCTGGTAGTAGATCTCCATCTGTATTATTCATATTTTGTCCTGCATGTTCCGCTCTCATGTGTTATTCAATCCCTTCGACCAGTCTGTAGTCGAGTTTCGATTTGATCAATAATTAATAATGATCTAGATCTAAAACCGTTTCCTAAATTAATAATAGTTTTTCCTAGACAGCTAGGATCTCTGATCAGCAGCATTTTCTTAATGAAATTGACTTGCGGCACATGAGACTTGTCATATCTATAAATATTGAATAATTTCAAAAGTCCGTAATACTAAATTTTATAAATAGACTTGTATGTTTGTGATACTTTCTTGAACAATATTTTTTTAGGAACAGTGTAAAGCTAATTAAAAATCACACAAAAAAATAATAAATATATCGTAACGAAGAAGGAATTTATAACCGCACAAGTACATAAATGATAAGTTGATCTCCGATGAATTTACTCTCAGCTCCTGGAATAACCGATCGAGGTAAAGTGCAATAAACAAAATCACATTAAAATAGAACAATTCCCATGCAAAGCATTGCTAGCCCGGCCACGGACCCCATTGCCAAGTTCTTCCCATTTGCTGCATTACCTCCAGGCGATGGCTCGGACGCGGCGACTGACGAATTTGACGTGGCCTTAGCGCCAGGTGGCGGTGGAGGAGAGGCTGCTGTCTTGGTCTTGTTCCCAAACAATTCCTCGGGCAAGAGCACCTTGTCAACTTGGTACATAGCCAAGGGAAATGTCGAGTACAAGGCGTTGTTGACTTGTGTCTCCACCACCCCAGTTGACACGTTGACTTGGTTGCTTTGTCCGGTGAAGTTGAGGCCGTAAACGCCTCCGTCCTGTCCGGAGGCCTGGGTCCTGACCGGGTTGCTGACCAGCAAGAGGTTGCTTAGGCTGTAGAACTTGGGGACCACGTGGTAGAGGACGAGCGCTACTTGCTGCTGGGTACTGAGGCCGTTAAGGGCGCCGGATTTGAGGTTGTTGAAGGCGTTGTCGGTAGGGGCGAAGATGGTGAAGCCGTCGTTGGTGTTGTTGAGCTGGTTCTCCAGTTGTGTTGAGACCTGGGTTGTGTTTAGGAGGTGGATGAATGTGGTATACTGGCCGGCCTTGTCGAGGATCCCGGTGATGTTGACGGGTCCGGACGAGGACGGAGCGGGGGCCGAGGGGGTCTGCGCTAAGGATGGAAGGGAGGAGTGGAGGAGGAGGAGGGTGGAAATGAGATAGACAAGAGAGGAAGTCATGTTTGACTGTGTTTTGCTTTAGCTAAATTTGTGTGTTATGGGTGAGGATAGGTGATTGTTGTTTGTGGAGGAGTTGATTTTATGTGATATGAGGAGGGGATATAGTGTGGGAGTGGGACTATGATGCTTGTTGGAATGAGCTGGCTTGTATGGGCTCTCCTGATCAGTTGGATCATTTCACCTAATACCAACCTGCAGTTTGAGAGAAAAAAAAATACATTTGTCTGGTGACCAAGTGTTGAAGTTTTTTTGTTTATACCAATTATTAATACATCGTGTAATTTAAATTCGAGCGATATAAATTTTTGAAATGTAGCAAAACTTTCTTAAGAAATATTTGACGTGGTTGCGTTTTAAAATTTTTTCTCTTAAAAAATCTGATTAAATTAGAATAGTGTGTCCATGATATAAGTATTTGTTGGTATTTAGTCTTTATTTAATATTTCATTTAGGAATTTCTAAGACTTTTTTGCTAAAATATTTTCATATCTTTGGAGCATGCTGGAAAATCTGAATGGCAATAATGGAATAGAATGAGTTGGAAATTCGGTATATATATATATATATATATTGTTAATTAAAGGTGAAATACTAAGAGAACTATCTTATTTTTGCAATCAATAAGAAATCAACGAGATACCACTTGGGAGTTGTTATAGAGCCGCTGACAAAACTGAAATAATTTAATATTTATGGATGAGAACGATTTGCTGGATACAGCCCTTGACCCTTTGCTGATTAGGGACACTTGATTATGCGTCCCTCTAATCTTCACTTTCTTCCGTCTTTCAAAAACAACCTTCACTTTCTTGCCGTTTCAGCGTATCTTATTATAATTTTTTTAGAGTTCAGTTCATACTCGATTTAAAGTACTTTTGCTTCATGGTTTAAAAATTTTATTATAGAAATTTTTACGCAGCAATCAAATAACACATGCTACTTTAATTTTTACTAATAATTTATACGTAGCGATATAAAAAAATACAAAATTCAAGAAATTTCAAGGTTTAAGTCTTGACAAAAGTGTACAAATTTATCTACTAAAAACAATTACGCTCATAATGACACCCAGTTAATTTTATTTCATATCATACAATATTATTAATTTTATATGTTATGACATACCATGGGTTTCTTATGGACACCAACGATCTCCTTCTAGTTTTGATTTAATTCAGTGCTACTGTTTGTGCTATCTTCGTTTTCTGCAAATTTTAAATTGACTAATATTAATCTTTACATGTTCCCAGAATCAAATGCATGTGTCCCTCCACGTGAATCAAGGTTTTCTCAAACGTTCCCGGGTCTCTCACTTGTATTTCTGGTCGGTGAACCAACGTGGATTGTGGTAATAACTTCGACAAAATTCGTAAGTCAATGTAATAACACAGCTAATGACGTCCAAATTTAATATGTTTTTCACCATCTAATAAGTTCCTTTAGAGGGCCCCAATTTGACACCAAATGGCTTACCTGCTGACTTTCAAATATGTTTGAATTTATGTTACCAGAAAAAGCGGGATTGGCGATTTGCGAGGTGGTAATTACAAATAGTAATTAATATTTTTTTAGGCATGTGGATTCTATGATAAGCCGCATTTGCTTAATGGAATGTGTTAAATTAGGGATTTGACATACGGAAATAAAAATAAAAATTATTGTTATTGGGCTAAAAAAATTAATTAGCAGATTTTTCTTCCCATTTTTTCTTATATTCTTGATAAATTTCTTGCTTTTTCATCAATTTTTTCTCTTTTCCTAATTTCAATTTATATTTTCTCTTGTCAGATATATTTCTTACATTTCTTACATTTTTGTTTGATCGCTCTTTTCTCTTGTCAGATATATTTCTTACATTTCTTACATTTTTGTTTGATCGCTCTTCTAATAAGTACTCCGAATTCATTCCTACATTTGTGTTGATGTTCTAACGCAATTCACCCAAAATAGTCATATTTATGAATAATGAATAATGAATAATTTTATAATAGTGAATAATTTTTATAAATGGAATGTTCAAGTAGCTATATTTCTCATTTTCAAATTTTAAATGTATAAAAAAAGAAAGGCAACTTAGAAATTTATGTCAACCGGAGAGTTTAATGTAGAGAGACACATAGATCACATGCAAATTACCAAGGAAAGAGGCACTTGAAGGGTGAGTTTCATATAAATCAATTTAAAAATCAACTCCAAAACTCTAAAAAAAATTTCTCACTATGAAGAAGAAATTAGTAACCATCAACACACTTAAGTTGATCTCTGATGAATTTTCCTCCCGGCTCTCGGATTAACCTATCAGGGAAAAAGTGTAAGACGAAAAAACAAGAACACCAACGAACACATATTTTTAATATAGAAAAATTCTCATGCAAAGCAATCCTAGCCCAGCCACGGACCCCATCGCGAAGTTCTTCTCACTTGCTGTATTACCTGCAGGCGACGGCCCGGGCGTCGCCACCGGTGAATTCGACGTGGCCCTTCTTGCTGCATTACCTGCAGGGGACGGCCTGGGCGCCGGAATGGATGAATTCGACGTGGTCTTAGCTCAGGTGACCGCCGAGGGTGTAAAAATAATAATAACACACCTAATGGCGGGGTCAGAAAGTTTAAAAGTGGGATCAATTTCTAATATTTTTAATATTTAATTTTAATTTAATAAAAATATATAATAAAAAATATACTAATTAACAAATAAAAAAATATTAAGGAACACACCGAAGTAATTGTGCCGCTTGCTGCGCTTTCATTAATCTGAGCAACATATATATAAGTTACATGTACATAACCCTAACCCTAGGTTCGTACATAAGGAAGTTACGTCCATATAGGACTTCACATGTAAAAAGATTCTAAAAAAATATATTTCCGAGATATGCGTTCATATATCCCAAGTCCCAACACTCCCCCTTCAAGAAGAAAAATTTTATGGTGATCCCTATTTTACCAAGTCACTTGGTGACTTGGTATGTACCTATCAATCTCCTATTCACATGTGGATTAACATTCATGAATTGAATTGTTGACTAGATAGATAAATATGAAAACTTAGAGATTATTGTGATAATATCTTCAAAACAAATCATTTCCAAATCAAATCATCTGATTAGAAAATGGTATAATTAATAATAACAACAATTAATTAGTGGCACTTAATAAATATTATGATTTACCCTTTAAAAAAGTGATCAACTTTATTTGCTGATTTTTCTTTTCCAAAATGCGAGAGTTTAGGATTATTTTATGAAATTTTGACAACAAAATTATGCAGATGGACTCCTATCCTTCTGATTTCAGTACCTGCACTCATTTGTTCTTTTACTTTCGTAATCGGGTTTGTAATATGGACTGGCTACTGCTTGTAACTAGCCTAGACTTGTGTTAGGCATTTGCCTTGCTCTAACTTTCTAATTTTATTTATTTCTCTTGATGATCAATAACACATTATCTTAAAAAAAACTTTTTAACTATTGAGACCTATACTTGACCAACTTTACTGACTTAGGTTTTCTTATATATATATACATAAATATAAATATTTAACTCATAATAACCAATATCTTATAATAAAATGTGCTAAAAATATATTTTATAATACAATAACTTTCTAGTTAAATAAAATTGCCATTTAATAAATGAGCAAAACAATGAACTCTAATACAAATTTTTCTTTGTGAATTTTATAATATTAGTTATAAAAAAAGTGAAGTTAATATTAGTTTTTTTTTGTGAATTTATTATTATTATTTATTAGTTTCTGATCATTCTGAAAAATATTTTAAGGTTTTTAATTGTTTGAGTAGTTTCCAACAATCTCTTTGATAGTGTTTTAGTTTTTTTT
>SOPF01026986.1:26881-54976 GCA_012979155.1 Hypericum perforatum
AGTACTGGCCAGCCTTGTCAAGGATCCCGGTAAGGTTGACAGGTCTGGACGGGGATGGGGCGGAGGCCGAGGGGGTATGCGCTAGGACCAGAAGGGAGGAGGATTGGAGGAGGAAAAAGTTTGGGATGAGATAGACAAGGGAGGAATCCATGTAAGTTTTTTTTTTTTTTTTTTGCTTTGGCCAATTTTTTTTTTGTTATGGTTCTACTTTAGTGTGTTCCTCTTGTCTATTGTACCGGACAATATGCCTACCCGATGCTTATTCTAACAGCAGCTGCGCATGTTACTTGGCCTGAGTGTTTGATGCTCCCTGTTTCTAGCAGTTGCAGCGATTAGTCTTCTCGGTTTCATAGCTGTCTGCATTCGGGTGGTTAGCTTGTGCTGGGATCGCTTTTCGTTTTTGGTTTGTATATGGATAATTTCGATGGAAATTATAAGCAATCGCGTCGGGGTGCTGCACTTCTATGATTCAGCTACTTGGAAACGTGCTTCTCTGCTGAAGGTCAATTATATTTATAGGCTATTCTTCTATTTTAGGCGATGCATTTTGTCGTTCCAATGTTTCTAGCTACCTTGATTGATGAAACTCTTTATTTACAGATTGTTGGCTGTCTACAGTACTTGGATCTCACAAGATCGAATATTGCATTTGCCGTCAAACGTACGGCTCAATTCACAAGATCGGATATTGCGTTTGTCTACACGTTACAGAGGAAGAAAGTGTCAAAACACTATATTTCCTAATGCATGTGGCGCTCCATGTAACACAAGTTTCTCTCAAACATTCGCGGGTCTCTCGCTTATATTTTTGGTCTATGAACTAGCGTGGATTGTGCTAACAACATGACAAAATTCTTAAGTCAATGTAATAACAATTAATGACGTTCAAATTTAATATGTTTCTCACCATCTAATACGTACATTTAGAGGGATTCGCGACAACTCCTTACCAAATGGCTTACCCGTTTACTTTCAAATATGCTTAAATATATGATACCAGAAAAAAGTGAGAGTCCCGATTTGCGAGGTGGTAATTACCATAGTTTTCAATACCGTTCCGGAGGTCATGCCGGATTTTGTCCGGAATTCGGTATTATTGGTATTACCGGTTGAACCGGTGGTAGAACCAAAATTTTTTTTGACATAATTTCACCATATATATACATATAGAATTTAAGATTTAAGATATATAAGTTTAGGATTAATGTTATGGTTAAGAATTTAAGATTATAAATTTATATTAAGTCACTATTCAAACTAAAATTATATTATTCGAACTAAAATTATTTAAATACATGTGTACATAAATTTTTCCAATTACATAATAACATCAAATTACATAATTTATCTCAAATTACATAATAATTACATAATTTAAACAACATAAATGGTGCACGTAATTTTTAAAAAAAATTCAAAAATATTTTTATAGAAAAAATTATAAAAAATTATTATAAAATTATAATGATAAATAAAATATCTAAAATGACAATACGAATAAAATAAAATAAGTTTCTAACATTAAATCAAATGCTTCTTAATATTTTTTCCACTAAATTTAATTGTTCTTTAATATTCGTTGTGTACATATTAAATATATTTAATGAGAATAAGTAATCAATAAATTGGTGTAGTAAAGTGGTGAAATCCTCTCTCTCTTCACCCCACACCTTTTCCAAAATTTTACAAAAAAATAGGTCATTTTGGTTGAACCAAAAATTATCCGGTTGAACCAAACCCCGGCTTTATGTATATTTCCATGCCGGGTTGCTTCCCGAAATGCGGTTCAACCGGTCGAACCACCAGTCGAACCGTGGAATTGAAAACTATGGTAATTACTAATAGTAATTAGATGGTTAGCATTTTTTTGGGCATGTAGGTTCTATGATAAGCCACATTTTCTTTTTTTTTTTTGCGGTAAAAGGTTACTTCATTGAAAAACTTGGATAACAAGTTACAGGCAAGTCTCGAACAGATAGTACAGACCATCGATAACTAAATGAGCACAAACTGGAATAAGAAACTACTAAGAAACATCTTCCCCTGCGCAAGCACAGGTTGCAGCCGTTGGCCTCATTAAAAAACCCATCCCAGAAAAACCTGCCGCAAACAGGAAAAAACCGGAAGATGGGAAAAAGAGCATCCAACGATAACACTGCGAATTGAAGAATTGACCAAACCCGGATTTCTTAAAACGTGCCATCAGTTAGTCGTCCATACTGCAAAATAGAGCATCCCTCTCAATAATCTCCTGAAGCCAAGGCGGAGGCCAAGTAAACACCAACAACATACGGTCTGGAGGAATAACAGATTTAGCTAAAGCATGGGCAGCTGAGTTTGCCTCGCGACGAACATGAGTAATGTGAATCTGCCGGAAATTGGAGAGTAGATCTTTGCAGTCATCCAATATCGGTGCCAGGTCACTACGGTCCATGGATTGTCTCGTTAACTGCATGACAACTGAGGAGCAATCAGATTCTAATACCACCCGTTCAAGTCCTAACGAACGTGCCAATTCCAACCCTGAAAGTATTGCCTGACCTTCCAAAAGTGTCGGATGAACTAAGTGCGGAAATGACTGTGTAGCTGCCATAATAAAAGAACCATTATCATCACGAACAATCACCCCAATCTGCCCTCCACCCCCCGAACATATCCCAGCATCGACATTAACTTTAAACCAACCCGCGGTTGGTTATTTCCAGTGTAATATGCGGGTTGTCCCTCCTTCTTGTTCTTTGGTGGCAGAACTTACGAAAGCCTGCCAGAACCTAAAACCTTTGGATAGTTCATCATGAATTACCACTTCGTTGTCCGGATCAAACACGACTTTATTGCGTATCTTCCATAACATCCAAAGCACAGCTGCTCTTCTACTTTGTTCAAGGATGTCGGGTACATTCAATAAACTTTCAATAGCATGGCGCAAGTCACCTGTAGTCTCCACGCGAATTTGGACATTCACATCCTTCCAAATATTAAGCACATATGGGCAGCAGAAGAACAAGTGTAAGACAGTTTCAGGGACTAACTCACACATAGGGCAACTGCTCTCGATGTCTAGCCCGCGTCGGACGAGGTTGACACGTACAGGAAGGTTGTTATCAAGCATCCTCCACACCAGGGTCTTCATACGGGATGGACACTGAACTCCCCAACACTGTCTCCAAGTACCATCACCAGTATTAGGTAAAGATGCTAAGGGCGAAGCATTCCACCAAAGATTGAAGTCCGTGAAATATCCACTCTTCACCGAATAAATGCCATCTTTTGTGAACTTCCAACGCAAGAGGTCCTCGGAATTTCTCGGGCTCAGCCTTATGCGTAAGATCCTATTGACATCTTCTTCAAACATGCATTGGCGTAAACGGTTAACCTGCCAAGCACCTTCATGAATAAGGTCAGAAACATGAGTATAGTAATCCGAGCCTGGGTACCTGTAAAGTAGGAGACCATCTGGTGATTCTGGGACCCAAGGATCTGACCAAATTCTAACTGAAGACCCGCTTCCAATGCGCCATTCTAGACCATGTTTTAGAACCTGCACCCCGCTCAATATACTGCGCCAAGTAAAACTGGAGTATGGGTTGCTGGAGACTTCAAGTAAGGACTGCCTTGGATAATATTTTGCACGTAGAATTGAAGCAACCAAAGAGTGGGGGAAGGTGAGTAGTCTCCAACCCTGCTTCGCTAACATAGCTCGATTGAAATTTTGTAACTTGCGGAAACCCAACCCACCATCTCTCTTCGATCTACACAACCTATCCCAGCAACGCCAATGAATTTTCCTACCACTGCCATCACCACCCCAATAGAAGTCACACAGTAGTTTCTCAATACGCTCGCAGGTGCCGCTTGGTAACTGAAAACAACCCATGATGTAGGTGGGAATAGATTGGAGCACCGATTTAATCATTATCTCCCGTCCAGATCTCGACAAAGATCTCACTTTCCAGGTTCCAATCTTGTCCCGAATCCTAGTCTCCAACGATGAAAATATCTGTTTTTTTGATCTTCCAATTATAGTTGGAAGACCTAGGTATTTTTCTTCTTCTCTACTCAGGCGAATGCCCAGAACACTCCGCATACTTTCCGCATCCTCCTCCTTTATATTACGACTGAAGGTAATTGCACTCTTATCCAAATTGACTTGTTGTCCAGAGGCTTTCGAATAAACATCCAAAACTGTGAGAATATTGCGAAATTCTGACACACTCGCTCTAGAGAAAAGAAGGGCGTCGTCCGCGAAAAATAAATGAGATAATGAGGGGGCCGACCTCGCCAACCGAATACCATGAAACAAGCCCCTTTGATGTGCATCGTTTAATAAGACACCAAACCCTTCAGCTACAAGTAAGAACAGATACGGGGATAACGGGTCACCTTGACGGAGTCCTCTGGAGGGTTTGAACACTTCGCCAATAAATCCATTTACTTGGACAGCGTAAGTCACAGTTCTCACACATCTCATGACTAGCTCCACCACCGTATTTCCGAAACCCAATGCCAACATCATTCGTTCCAAGAAGTGCCATTCCACCCTATCGTAGGCTTTCTTCATGTCAAGTTTTAACGCACAAAAACCTCGCTTACCAGTGGTTTTTTTCTTCAGATAATGATATGCTTCAAAGCCTAATAATGCCATATCAGAGATTAGCCTACCTGGTATGAAAGCGCCCTGATTGTCGTGAATAATATCGTTCATAAATTGCTTCAGTCGGTTGGCTATGGCCTTGGTGATCACTTTCATGACCACATTACAAAGGCTAATCGGTCTGAACTCAGTACACAGCTGAGGAGTCTTGACTTTTGGTAGAAGTACAATGATAGTACTATTGATATCAGTCGGGTCCCTTCCCTCATTTAATATTTCCAAGGCAATCTGAGTAACCGAAGGGCCTACTATACTCCAGTATCTCTGGTAAAAAATAGGTGGCATACCATCGGGTCCGGGTGCCTTCGTTGGGTGCATATGAGATAGAGCCTCTACAATCTCAACTTCCGTATAAGGTTTTATGAGTGTTGCATTCATCTCAGTTGTAACCTTAGGAGTCACCAACGTAAAAAACTGATTGTCGCCAGAACATGAAGAAGTTGAAAATAATTCCATAAAGAAAGATCTAAAAGTCGAAGCCAAAGCTTCCTGCTCCTGCACCAGAACCCCATTGCTATCACGAATCTCTGAAATCCAATTTCTCTCCTTGGAGTGCGTTAAATTAGGGATTTGGCATACGGAAAGATAATTTTACAGTCATAAATACTTATACATAACGAATAATTTTTAAAAGCCATAATAAATAAATGAACTGTTCTAGTAGCTATATGTATCATTTTTAAAATTTAAAGATACAAAAAAATGAGATCACATGCAAATTGCCAAGGAAAGAGGTATTTAAAGGGTGATGTTTATCAGTTTATGCAAATGAATTCAAAACCAACTCCAAAACTCTAAAAATTCTCATAATGAAGAAGAAATAAGTAACCATCAAAAGTCAACACCATTAAGTTTATCTCTGATGAAATTATCTCAGTGATCAAGCACATTTATTTTTAAGAGAGAAAATTTCCCATGCAAAGCAATCCTATCCCGGCCACGGACCACATTGCCAAGTTCTTCCCACTTGCTGCATTACCTGCAGGCGACGCTCCGGGCGCCGCCACCGGTGAATTCGACGTGGCCTTAGTTGCTGCACTAACTGCAGGCGACGGCCCGGGCGCAGAAACCGGTGAATTGGACGTGATCCTACTTGCAGCATTACCGGAAGGGGACGGCCTGGGCGCCGGAATCGATGAATTCGACGTGGTCTTAGAGCCACGTGGTGGCGGAGGAGAGGCCGCTGTCTTGGTCGTTTTTCCAAACATTTCCTCTGGCAAGAGCACCTTGTCGACTTGGTACACAGCCAGAGGAAATGTAGAGTACAGTGCGTTGTTGACTTGGGTCTCCACCACCCCAGTTGACACGTTGACTTGATTGCTTTGTCCGGTGAAGTTGAGGCCGTAAACGCCTCCGTCCTCGCCGGAGGCCTGGGTCCTGACGGGGTTGCGGACCAGCAAGAGGTTGCTTAGGCTGTAGAACTTGGGGACCACGTGGTAGAGGACGAGCTCGACTTGCTGCTGGGTAGTGAGGCCATTAAGGGCGCCGGATTTGAGGTTGTTGAAGGCGTTGTCGGTGGGGGCGAAGATGGTGAAGCCGTCGTTGGTGTTGTTGAGTTGGTTCTCCAGCTGGTTTGAGACCTGGGTTGTGTTTAGGAGGCGGATGAATGTGGTATACTGGCCGGCCTTGTCGAAGATCCCGGTGATGTTGACGGGTCCGGAAGGGGACGGAGCGGGGGCCGAGGGGGTCTGCGCTAGGGATGGAAGGGAGGAGTGGAGGAGGAGGAGGAGGGTGGGAATGAGGTAGACAAGAAAGGAAGTCATGTTTGACTGTGTTTTGCTTTAGCCAAATTTGTGTGTTATGTATGGGTGAGGGAGGATAGGTGATTGGTGTTTGTGGAGGAGTTGATTTTATGGGATATGAGAGGGGATATAATGCGGGAGTGTTGACTATGATGCTTGTTGGAATGAGCTGGCTTGTATGGGCTCTCCTCAGTTGGATCATTTCACCTAATATCAACCTGCAGTTTTGAGATAAAAAAAATATATACATTTGTCTGGTGACTAAGTGTTGGATTTTTTTTATACCAATTATTAATACATCGTGTAATTTGGATTCGAACGATGTAAATTTTTGAAATGTAGCAAAATTTTCTTAAGAAATATTTGAAGTTGTTGTGTCCATGATATAAGTATTTGTTTGTACCTAGTCTTTATTTAATATTTCCTTTCGGAATTTCTAAGACATTTTTTTGCTAAAAAAAATTTCATATGTTTGGAGCATGCTGGAAAATTTGAATGGCAATAATGGAAAGAATGAGTTGGAATTTCGGTATATATATTAAGAGAACTATCTTATTTTCGCAATCAATAAAAAATCAACGAGATACCACTTGGGAGTTGTTATAGAGCCGCTGACAAAACTGAAATAATTTAATATCTATGGATACGATGGATTTGCTGGATACAGTCCTTGACCCTCTGGTTATTAGGGACACTTGATTATGCGTCCCTCTAATCTTCACTTTCTTCCGTCTTTCAAAAACAACCTTCACTTTCTTGCGGTTTGTCTACAAGTTACAGAGGAAGAAAGTGTCAAACATTATATTTCCTAATGCATGTGGCGCTCCATGTAACACAAGTTTCTCTAAAAAATTCGCGGGTCTGTCGCTTGTATTTTTGGTCTATGAACCAGCGTGGATTGTGCTAATAACATGACAAAATTCTTGAGGGGGCCCCAACTCCGCACCAAATGGCTTACCCGCTGACTTTGAAATATGCTTAAATATATGATACCAGAAAAAAGTGAGATTCCCGATTTGCGAGGTGGTAATTACTAATAGTAATTAGATGTTTGGCATTTTTTTGGGCATGTAGGTTCTATGATAAGCCGCATTTTCTTAATGGAGTGCGTCAAATGAGGGATTTGACATACGGAAAGATAATTTTAAAGTTGTAATACTTATACATAACGAATAATTTTATAATGTCATAATTAATAGATGAACTGTTCTAGTAGCTAAATATATATCATAATTAAAATTCAAAAATATACAAAAAACTGAAACGAAGTTTGAAATTTATGTCAACGAGAGAGTTTAATGTAAAGGGACACTGAGATCACTTGCAAATTACCAAGGAAAGAGGTACTTAAAGGGTGATGTTTATGTAAAAGAATTCAAAACCAACTCCAAAACTCTAAAAAAATTCTCGGAATGAAGAAGAAATAAGTGACCATCAAAAGTCAACACCATTAAATTTATCTCTGTTGAATATTATCTCAGTGATCTAGCACATATATTTTTAAGATAGAACATTTCCCATGCAAAGCAATCCTATCCCGGCCACGGACCACATTGCCAAGTTCTTCCCTCTTGCTGCATTACCTGCAGGCGACGGCCCGGGCGCGGAAACCGGTGAATTAGACGTGATCCTATTTGCTGCATTACCGGAAGGGGACGGCCTGGGCGCCGGAATGGATGAATTCTACGTGGCCTTAGCGCCAGATGGCGGCGGAGGAGAAGCCGATGTCTTGGTCTTGTTTCCAAACAATTTCTCGGGCGAGAGTATTTTGTCAATTTGGTACACAGCTAGAGGAAATGTAGAGTACGATGCGATGTTGACTTGGGTCTCCATCACCTCAGTTGAAACTTTGACATGGTTGCTTTGGCTGGTGAAGTTGAGGCCGTAAACGCCACCGTCCTGGCCGGAGGCCCGGGTCCTAACGGGGTTGCTGACTAGCAAGAGGTTGCTCAGGCTGTAGAACTTGGGGACCACGTGGTAGAGGACGAACTTGCTGCTGGGTGGTGAGGCCGTTTATGGTTCCAGCTTTGAGGTTGTTGAAGGCAGTGCAAAGACGGTTAAGTCATTGGAGTTATTGAGTTGTGTTGAATTTTTAAAGAGAGAGAGAGAATAATAGCATAAGCCTAATAATAGAGAGGACACACAATATACGTGGTTCGGTCTTCAATTGACTTACTCCACGGGGGTATAGACGATCTCATTATGATAGGTGGATTACAATGGATATATAGGCTACGGAGAGGTCACTGCCTCATGCCTTCGGCCTAGTTGCTCCTACACCATTGTATTTGCTCTCTCCCAACCCATGAACTTCTACACAATGCTCCTATTTATAGAAGACTTAATCTAGAGTTCTACCTTAACTAGAATTCCTAATGTTAGAAGAAGACTTATCTTTTGCTACTTCCTAACTAGAAATCTTTTAGGATTTGAGACAAACTCCAACACTCCACCTTGGATCAAATCCGAACACAATCGTCATTTTGAGCTCCACTTGCTCTTCTTCATACGACCATCTTTATTATGTACCTCTTTTATTAAGCTTCATGCTTCAATTTGTCCAAACTGTATACCGGGCAATGACGGTGGAACAATGGTGGCTCTAGAGTTGGAGATTCTTCGTACTCCCTATTCTCTCTATTCTCCAGTACTCTTTCCTCGATTTGCCTAAATCCCGCTTCTCGAACCATCCGTCAATGAGCAACCTTCCTCCTCATGCTCAAGAGCACATGGATGGTTGGTCTCTCTTGGTGTAAGATGGCTTATCGCAAGGAATCTTTTCTAAATACAGTAGACAACAACTTCCTCTCTTCTCTTTTTATTGTTTGACTTCAGTTTCTGGAATGCTTTGGCGTGCTCCAGAGAATATCAATACTCTACCTTGATTTCTTAACTTGATGAGCGCCTCACAGATCCCTCAAGATAAAAGCTCTGATACCATGTTGAATTTTTAGAGAAAGAGAAAAAACAGCAGCAGTAGCGGAATAATAGAGAGGACATACGATATACGTGGTTCGGTCTTCAATTGACCTACTCCACGGGGGTATAGACGATCTCATTATGATAGGTGGATTACAATAGGTATATAGGCTACGGAGAGGTCACTGACTCATGTCTTCGGCCTAGTTGCTCTTACACCATTGTATTTACTTTCTCCCAACCCAAGAACTTCTACACAATGCTTCTATTTATAGAAGACTTAATCTAGAATTCTACCTTAACTAGAATTACTGATGTTAGAAGAAGACTTATCTTTTGCTACTTTCTAACTAGAAATCTATTAGGATTTGAGACAAACTCTAACAAGTTGGTTGTCCGGTTGGGATCCGACTATGGTTGTGTTAAGGAGGCGAATGAATGTGGTGTACTGACCAGCCTTGTCGGGGATCCCGGTAAGGTTGACAAGTTTGGAGGGGGATGGGGCGGAGGCCGAGGAAGTCTGCGATAGGACCAGAAGGGAGGAGGATTAGAGGAGGAAAAAGATTGGGATAAGATAGACAAGGGAGGAATCCATGTCAGATATTTTTGTCTTTTTTGCTTTGGCCAATTTTTTTGTTTTATGGTTGTTTGGTAGAGTTGAGGAATTCATGTTATAAGAGGGAATGTAAGATGAAATTATGATTCTCATTGAGCCGACTAATATGAGATACCTGGACGCACACTTGCATCATTTGACCTAATATCAACTTGCATATTCTCACATTGGGGAAAAAAATGCATGGGTCCTGCATTTCATAGTTCATGTTTATTATTTTTTGGTGAAAAATTCATATTATATGTTGTAGATAATTAAGTAATAAAAATATTTCGAATTCACATCTTTTGGAAGCAATAACAATCAAAAGCGTGTATTCTAAATAAGTTGTATCTTAAGGATTTATTATTTATCAGCATAAGAAGAGGAGATTAAATAAAGTGATTTAATATTTCTAGCCAGGAAATTCGCAGGTAAGTTCTCCCACATACCTTCATTGTCTTATTCCATAGGTGGCTAAACATTAATTGTTTATTTTGTCTTTTATAACAATAATTTTTTATCAAATCTAATAACTGGCTAAGATTATTACATTACCAATTGCAGTTGTTGATGTTCTCACATGGCCACTTTTATTATCCTGGTCGAATTCACAACTCTTACAATTTTTTAGCATGATGTGCACATTTCATTTAAGACATTCGCAAAAGTTGTTCTTTCGTACGAGTGAAGAATTATCATCCGTATGGGTAAGTTTTTACGCATTTGATATGTTGTGGTCTCTTTCCCCACAACCGCTAAGCTAAATAACATTGTATTCGCTTGAGTAGACTAAAATTTTCCCAAACTCATTTCGCAGCTTTAACTACTAAGACCAACACCCAATTGGAACCTGATGGTAACTGGATGCGGCGAATATTATTCAAGTCACGCATCCGCAATTGACCCTACATAATATATCTCGCTCAATTGATATAATTCCCAGCGCCCAGTGACGAGAGTGATGACTGATGAGTTTTAGAGCTAATTTGGAACAGAATTCGCTACGTTAAACATTCAAGGTTCGAATTCTACTCCTACAAAAATAACTTTGGAACACGAAATACCAAGAGTACCAAATACCAATGTCATATAAATAACAACCACAAGGATTCGACAGTTTAAATTTCCAAGTAACAAGTAGATGGGACACTGACAAGAGTAATCCTTTGTCACCTGTATATCGAACAACTCCTTGGACTCCAAATCCAAGATATACACTCTACGGCTTTCCTTGTGTTTAGGATCTGTGTATCCCGTTACTGCCAGATACTTATTCAACATTTTCAGGCAACACAAACAGCCATGCGAGCTAGCAAGCCTTTTCAATTGTCCGTTCTCGAGCACAGCCACGTCATGTTCTCCGCATACATAGAGTTTGCCATCATATCCTACTACAATCTCTCTCGGTATGTTGCGGACGTCGAAGGAATAACGGCATTGTGATGCAGGACCCCACTTCCAAGTGAGAGGATCAAATGCTAGGGTTCTCAACTCACACACAAACTCCTCTCTTTGGAAAGTATAATCAACTGAACCAAAGACGTGAAGTTTGCCGGATAGGAAGACAGCCGCACAGTTCAGAACAATTTCCATGTCAGGCAACTGTACCCACTCGTCCTTTACGACATCATACGCCAAAGTGGATTTCATATGTTCTAATTCCATGTTGTATCCACCAACAACATACACCACGCGATCATAATCCGAGACACATTTGAAGTGCGACCTAGCATTTGGCATGTCTGCCCCACGCCGCCACTTGTTTGAGAGAAAATTATATATATATACACCTCATTTGACTCCACTGAATTCTTCTGACGACACTCTCCAATAACCACCAAATTAAGACCTGCGATGACTAGTCTACTGCAGATTGGCAACTTTCTTGATAACCCTGGAATTGGAGAACCAACTCCAAATCCCTGTCTTAAGCTCGAACATAGTGAGCCACGATGTCATAGATACACCTTGATGGTCTTCGTTTTCCAAATTATGATGTTGTTTGGCCAGCATCATTACAACAATGGATTGACTATGACCACCGATTCTTCGCCTACGTAAATAATCCAGTGACCTAATCTCGCGCTTCCAATTCTTGCATACAAAAATGGCATTGGGAATTGATTTAAAATGGAGGCGAAGCAGACACTCCATGGCCATGTCGTACGGGAGACCAGGTATTATATCTCCCATCTTCAACTTCGTGGACTTATTGAGGAGCTACAAAGAAATATATCATCAAAGTAAACGGTTAGCCAGTTATCATTGGAAAGGGTAAACTCGTATGGTCACGTGAGACGATTGCTTCTTTCTGACGACGAATATTGGACAACAACATGAATTCTAGAAGCATCAAAGGTTAAAGCCAAACCCTAAAAATTTAACAAAACTCGTATTTATCCGAACCTAAAAACAGAATTCTACTATTTAATTCCATAAAAAATAATTTAATTTTTCGAGGAGGGAAGAGGAGAAAACCTGATCAACGAACCAAGGCCCCGGCTTGAGCAAACAAGTCGAGAGAGAGAGAGAGAGAGAGAGAGAGAGAGAGAGAGAGAGAGAGTGTTGGATTAAAATCTCAATTAGAGAGGGTTTAGGGTTAATGACTTTTAGTGGGAGTTTGGTTTGGTAGTTGGATGATATATATCTATCAGCTTATTTTTGGTATTTGGTAAATTAAAAAAATAGTTGTCGAAATCTAAATGCCATTTTTTTCAACAGCTAGAATTTGTAGCTGATCAATTCAACTGTTAGTTTTTATATTGTCAAATTACCATAATACCTTATTTTATAATTCACAAATATATTTGAAAATCTTAGCTTAAATTGATTTTTTCTGTTTTTTCAAATTTAGTAATTTTTTTCTACTTGTTTTCTACTTGAAAAATCTAAAAAATTGGATGAGGATAAGATGAGATAAAATTAATTTGTTAAGTTAAATATTTTTTTTTAACAATTTCTAGATTGGAAAGAGTTGATAGAGTTTTAATTATTATTGTGGAAGAGGATCAAGAACAAATAATTTGTTGAGTCAAATACTTTTTTTAACTAAGTCCGTGAAAGAAATTATTTTTTAATATTTTTTGTTAACATTTTGTTGAGTGAAATTAAAAATTTATAAATGGTAAATTGAAACTTGTTATTATAATATATTAAAAAAATAAAACTCATTAGTCTAATACCTTTATAAGTAATTTCACAATTCATTGATTGGGCTTGAAATTTCCGTTTCAAGTTTCGTGGAAGCCCAAATTAATAATTTCGACAAAGTAACGAAAATGCCTAATTCTGAAGCCCAATGCTGCAAGACGAACTGGCTATAAAACTTAAAAAGAAAATTTAAATCATTTAAAAATGATCAATTAAAAATAAATATATGTATTGGATATTCATGTCCTAAATAAGAAAGTGTTTTAGATTACCATGGACAAAGATTGATCATGGCGGGCGAGTGGAATGGCTGGAGAGTAACATTCTCAATTGGGCTTAAAATTTCAATTACCTAGGAGCCCGAACATGAGAATTTTTCCATGAAAGTTGATTGTAAGTGGTAGCTGCGTTTTATTTTAGGGTTTGGACAGATCCGGGCAAGAATTTTGTCCAACTCTATGTTTGGTACAAGAGTCTACAATAAATTGAAAATTTATTCCAAGCCCTACCGCAAATCTTCTACCTTCTAATTTCGAAATATGTACCTTATTGGGCCAGAATCCCAGAGAAAAACATAAAATCTCTATATACATAATATTTTCCCAATGCAATGAATCAGCAGAATATTGAATTTTGTTTTCTCCCCAAAGAAAAAGGATGCAACATTTTTACTCAGCGCAGAAAAAGAAAGGCCCCCAAGAAAAGAAGGCACATCTCCCATTACTTAGCAAACTCCCACTAGAGGTCTAGAACCCAGCCCTGTATATTCCCCGAAGAATCAAGAATTGGCTAACTTTGGGCTTACCCGACCCCTCCAAAAATTTTAAAAATAAATTCCTTTAAAGTTTATATTCTAACTAGAGAAAAATATAAGTTTAATTACAAAAGAAGTTGGCGTTTTTTAGCTCCAAAATTGTTAAAATTGAGTTTTAAACACAAGTATCTAAAACACTTTGTTAAAATTGACGTTTTTTAGAAAAAATTATTTTAACACCGAAGGATCACTACCAAGGGAAGAAGAAGCATACAAAGAGCAGATCCGTGAGCTGGGTTATGTTAGTTCCTGAATGATTTATAATTGCAAGTGATAATCATCACAATGCCAAGTCAAAATGGGGGGCAGCCCTTGCCCAAGTGACTCTGTGTGATCGTTCTACTTCAGAAATGGATGAGGTAATGTTCGTGTAAGAAAGAATAGTGCCAACCATGGCTGATGCAACACAGAGTACTCCTAATACAGCTATTGCAAACATAGGGATGAGTCAGCTTAAGAAACTGATTGATTTCAAAAAAGGAAACACATGTTTGAAAATTATCACTGTGACCTTCGATGGGAGCAATTACTTATCTTGGTTTAGTGCTATTGATATTGCCCTCTGTGGTCGAGGTAGGATTGGCTTCCTTGATAGAAGTATCCCTTCTCCTGATCCAACTCATGCTGATTATGTTGAGTGGAGGATGAACAATTAACTTGTTATGTCATGGTTGATCAATTTTACTGATATCAAGCTTCATAGCTGATGAGTATGAAAAATACTCATTATTCGTGTCCTTTTAGCTAGTCGTTCTTAGTATTCTAGGTTGATTTATTTGTATTTTAGTTATCGTAGTGTAAGTTTTCGTTCATTGTATATTTTTGTAGAGTTTATCGTTTTACATTGAGTTTGCTTTTCTTTTAGGAGCTTATTTGAGGAGAAGTGGAGGACGATCGAGCGGACATGCGAAGGCATGGACAAAAGGGAAGTCACGAAGCCAAAGAGTACAAAGTACGGGTAGCTGGCGCACGCCAAGGAACATGGTGCACGCCAAGTAGCCATTACACCAATGACCGTTCACACAGACGACCATGTGCACTCGAAGAAGGAGAAATCGCAAAGACCTGGTGCACGCCAAGTGAAGCTAGCACATGCCAGACTAGTCTGACAGAAACAAAAATAATCTGAGTGTTGGACAAACAAATAAGGAATTGACTAAGTCGGCTTATGGCTTTCAAGAAGGAAGGGGGACAAGTTTGCAGACTTAGTAGATATTTTGTAGTAGATATTTTAGGAAGGATAAGTTAGATTAGATATTTTGTAAACTATTTCATAAGTAAGTTAGTATATAGACTATTTTTGCTTGTGTGTAAAGTGTGGTGCAAGAGAGAGGTAAGAAATAGGCAAAAATAAAACACTATCTGTGTTCTTGGACGTGTTGGTAAAGGCAAGAAAGCTTGAAGATCTTGGCTAAGCTTTCTTACCTTTACTCTTTCCATATGTTAATAAAGATGTATATTGTTTATATAAGCATGTGTGAGTAGTCTTTCTTTGAGTTTGGTACCTTGTTACCTTGCATGTAGCCACTGATTTGAGGATTGAGTATGTTTATAAATGTGTTCTTATTAATGTGCTTTATACCATGCTTAGACTTGCTTGATCACCAAGCCTTAGTAGCTAGTCAAAACTTGAGACCGAAAAGGAGATAGGATTAATGGAAAGGTTAGTTTGATGATGAGTACTCTTGCTAGGAGAGAAATCTTCCTTGGTGACCTAATTGTTGTCCTTTGAGTGAAGCTTATAATTGGTGCTTAGCTAGTTTAGATAGTTAGTGGGGTTAAAAGAACATATCTAGCCTTCTAAGCCTAGTTAAGTAGCAATTTTAGACTCTTCTTGCACGAAAGTGTGGTTGATGTTACCTTAGAACTACTCGAACCACATCACTTACTCAATAAAACTCCTGAATCTTATAGTTATATTGCTGGTTTAGGTACCTAACTCATTTTAGTATCCTAAGTTGTTATTCATAATAAGTAAGTAAATAGTAAACCAATAGCTTAAGTTTGTGATTTTTAAATTTGTGTTTTAGACTTTAGATAGTGTGTTCAACAAACTAAACTTCATAATCTTATCCTAGACAAGTTAGTGAATCTTAGAGTAGGCCTAAAAACTCAATCTCTGTGGTACGACAACCCCTACTTACTCTTATTGCAATTCGCTATAATTCTGCTAATAAATTAGTGCACGCCAGCCCCAATTGGCGCACGCCAGGTTTGTTCGCCAGTTAGTTTTTGGCTCACGCCAGGTACAATTGGTGCATGCCTTTGCTTTGAGTTGGTTGAAGGTTAGCGCATGCCAACCTTGTCTGGCATACGTCAGACAGACCGAACAAATGACCGATCGTCCATTATTAAGTAGAATTAAGGTAGAATGTTTAAGAAAGCGAATCGTTAATTGGCACCGTTGCTGGGGATTAAGATTTAGACTCTTAATTTGATTTACAAACTCGGATTAGGATATTTTTATTATTTTATTTTTTGTTTACTTTTTAACCAAGTGACTTGTCTTGCTTAACAAGTTACATGCATGCCGTTAACCCGTTCAACCAATATCTCTCTATTGGAAATTAAAGAGGAAATAGCATGGTTAGAAAGGTCATTGCAGAAGGAGAGACAAGAGAAAGAAAGAATAGACCAAAGACAAGAGGGTCAAGGGGCAAGAGTTCATGCCCCTCGACCTTTTCTAATAGACCATGGAAGACCAACATATGAAGGTGCCTTAATGGGAATCTAACGGTCAGCTATCAAAGTCAATCACTTCAAAATTAAGCCAACCATGATTCATATGCTTCAAGCTTCGGATCAGTTCTATGGTTTGCCTAATGAGGACCCCAATAAACATCTGGGGATCTTCATAGAATTAGCTGATAACTTTAACTATCCTAGAGCGACTGATGATGCTGTAAAGATCAGAATGTTTCCCTATACATTAAGGGACAAGACTAAACTATGGTATAAGCAACTCAAAGGTACTCTAATAACCATATGGGAGCAATTGACAAATGGTTTTTCTTGACAAATATTTCTCCTACTCAAAGACTAACAAACTCATTAAGGAGATAACCAACTTTGAACAATATAAAGGAGCATCTTTGAGTGAAACTTGGGAGAGATTTAAGGATTTGTAACGTAAATGCCCGCACCATAGTTTGTCTGAGGAGTCTCTGCTTAAGACTTTTTATTTCAGCCTGTCACCAACAACTATAAGAACTGTTGATTCTGCTTCCAATGAAAATTTTCTGAATAAGGAAAGGAGTGAAGCCCATCATATTCTAGAAGAGCTAGCAGCAACAAATAGGATAATTACCAATAAAAGAAAAAACAACCCATCAGAGAGTTAAGAGAGGTAATTGAGCAAAGCGAGAAAAGAGGAATGATTGAACTTGATGCTTTCTCGTCTTTGTAAGTTCAGTTGTATTTAATGGCAAAGTAGTTATGTGATTTGACCCTAAACACAGTTGATATGAACCAACCTACAAAGTAAGACAATTTTGTTAGTGGTCAAGGCCAAGGAGGAAACCGAATGGGTAACAACCAATATTCCTCAACGTACAATCCTGGATGGAGAAACCACCCTAACTTCTCATGAAAAGAAAGAAACAATGATGATAGTATGAAAATCGTTCCTGATAAAAGATTGCCTTTACATATCCCACAACAAGGATCACCACCTAGTTTTCAACCATGTGGTTTTCTGGGAGAAAGAATGGTAGCTCTTGAGGAGAGATTTAACAAGGTGGAGAAATTCATCCAACAAATAGGAGACTCATCCAATAACCAAAGTCAAATGGTGAAGGTATTATCGGCCTAGGAAGTAAGGCAGAACAATTTGGAATAATTTCTAAAAGGGTAAGCGACTGCCATGTGCAATATGGAAGTACAACTTGGGAAAATTACAAAGACAAATACCCAAAGAGCATCTGGATCTCTCCCAAGTTCTACAGAGGAAAATCCTCGAGGCCAAGTGAATGCAATCTCCTTAAAAAGTGGCAAGGAATTAGCTTCTCGAGCAGTTAAAGAGAAGGCTAAGGAGAGTGAAGTGAAAAATCCAAACAAAGATAAAGAAGAAAAAATTCTGAAAGATGAGGTCCTGCAAGAAGAAGTTTCGGAAGAAGAAGAAGTGTATATACCACCACCACCAATGGTCCCTATTCTTCCTTATCCTTAGAGGGTAAAGATTAAGTTAGGGATGAATGATAAATTTTTCCGTTTCATGGAGAAAATGAAGAACATTCAAATAAATGTCTCTTTCCTAGAGATGCTAGATCAAGTTCCACACTATGCCAAGTTTCTAAAGGAACTCGTCACTAAGAAGAGGAAGTGGGAAGATGGAGAGACAATCACCCTCACGGTGGATTGTAGCTCACTAATCTCAACAAATTTTCCGATGAAGCTAAAAGACCTGGGGAGTTTTACAATTCCTTGTTTCATTGGTGAAACTAAGTTTCCAAAATATCTGTGTGATTTGGGCGCAAGTATTAACTTGATGCCTTTGTCTACATTTCAAAAACTAAGTTTGTGTGAAGTTAAGCTAACTTCAATGCTATTCCAGTTGGCAGACTAAACTATTAAGAAGCCATTCGGTGTGGTTGAGGATTTCCTGGTGAAGATTAACAAGTTTATCTTCCCAGTTGACTTTGTGGTTCTAGATTTCTCTGAGGACAAGAACTGTCCACTGATTTACAATAGACCATTCCTCAACACAACACATACATTGGTAAATATGCATAATGGTAAATTAGTACTCAGAATTAGAGACAAGAAGGTTGAGTTTAACATGAAAAGTGTTATGTGCCATTCTCTTGATGAAGGGATGTGCATGAAAATTGATGTTGTGGATGAGTGTGTCCTCGAGTTCTGCAAGGAACATATCTCTAGAATTGAGGATAAAGAACAAGAGATAGAAGAGGAGGATATTATGGAAGAAGCAATGGAGAAAATTGACAAGAAAGGTCTACTTAAGGAGCTCAAAGTTCATTTGAAATATTGGACTCCACCCTTGATTGTGAAGGCTCCTTCCTTAGAATTGAAAGAACTACCCTCATATCTGAGATATGCATTCTTAATAGATGGAGGGAAGTTACCGATTATAATATTAAACAAGCTAACTAAGGAGGAAGAAGGGAAAGTGTTCACAGTTATGAACAAATGAGTTAAGGCCATTGCTTGGCAAATATCCGATATTAAGTGAATAAGCCCAAAAATTATGATGTACCATATTCACATGGAGGATGGAACGAGGCCGAGAGTAGACCGACAAAGGAGACTTAACTCTAACATGAAGGAGGTTGTTAAGAAAGAAGTAATTAAGCTCCTCGAGGCCAGAATTATTTATCTGATAGTGCAAACAACAAACCAAACTTTATAATCTTATCCTAGACTAGTTTATAAACCTTAAAGTAGGCCTAAAAACTCAATCCCTGTGGTACGATATCCCATACTTACTCTTATTAGAATTTGCTGCAATTCTGTTGATAAATTGACGCACGCCAGCCACATTGGCGCGCGTCAGGTTTGTTCGTCCGAGAGCTTTTAGCTCATACCAGGTGCTGTTGGCGTGTGCCTGAGCTTCGAGCTGGTCAAAAGTTGGTGCACGCCAACCTTGTTTGGCATATGCCAGAAAGACTGGATAAATGACTAATCGTCCATTATTAAGTAAAATTAAAGTAGAACATTTAAAGAAGCGAATCGTCAATTGGCACCATTACTGGGGATTGAGAATTTAGACTCTCAATTCGGTTTACGAATGTGGATTAGTATATTTTTAATTTTATTTTATTTTAGGTTTAATTTTGGACAAAGTGACTTGTCTTGCTTGACAAGTTACATGCATGCCCTTAACTTGTTCTACCAATATTTCCTCATTGGAGATTGAAGAGGAAATAACGCAGTAAGAAAGGTCATTGCAGAAGGAGAGACGAGAGAAAGAAAAAATGGACCAAAGGCAAGAGGGTCAAGGGGTTGGAGTTCATGCCCCTAGACCTTTCTAATAGGCCATGGAAGACCAACATACGAAGGAGCATTAACTGGAATCCAATGGCCAGCTGTTGAAGCTAATCACTTTGAAATTAAGCCAACCATGATTCATATACTTCAAGCTTCGGGTCAGTTTTATGGGTTGCCTAATGAAGATCCAAATGAATATTTGGAGAACTTCATGGAATTAGCTGATAATTTTAAGTATTCTAGAGCATCTAATGATGCTGTAAAGATCAAAATGTTTCCTTATACGTAAGTGACAAGGCTAAACTTTGATATAAGCAACTTAAGGGTACTCCAATAACCATATGAGAGCAATTGGCAAACGCATTCCTTGACAAATATTTCCCCTACTCAAAGACTAACAAACTCGTTAAGGATATCACCAACTTCGAACAATATGAAAGAGAGTCTTTGAGTGAAATATGGGAGAGATTTAAGGATTTGCAACGTAAATGCCTGTACCATAGTTTGTCTAAGGAGTCTCTTCTTAAGACTTTTTATTTTAGCCTGTCGCCAACAACAATGGGAACTGTTGATTCAGCTTATAATGGAAATTTCCTAAGAAAGGAAAGGGGTGAAGCCCACCATATTCTGGAAGAGCTGGCAGCAACAAATAGGATAATCATGAATGAGAAAAAAAATAACCCATTAAAGAGTTAAAGGAGGTAACTGACCAAAGTGAGAGAATAGGAATAATTGAACTTGATGTTTCCTCATCTTTTCAAGCGCAATTAGACTTGATAGCAAAACAATTGCACGATTTGACTATAAACAAAGTTGATGCTGTTGTTGTACAACAGCATTGCGAAGCTTGTGGCAACATTGGTCATAAGATTAGTCAATGTACCATGATTAACCAACCTACAGAGCAGGTCAACTTTGTTAGTAGTCAAGGACAAGGAGGAAACCAAATGGGTAACAACCCATTTTCATCTACATATAATCCTGGATAGAGAAACTACCATAACTTCTCATGGAAAGAGAGAAACAATGATGATAGTATGGCAATCATTCCTGATAAAGGATTGCCTTTACATGTCTCACAACAAGGACCACCACCTGGTTTTCAACCACGTGAATTCTTGGGAGAAAGAATGGTAGCCCTTGAGGAGAGATTTGACAAGGTTGAGAAATTCATCCAACAAACTGGAGAATTATCCAACAAGCATAGTCAAATCTTGAAGGCATTAGCAGCCCAGGAAGTAAGGCAGAACAATTTGGAATAATTTCTAAAAGGGCAAGCAACTGCCATGCATAACATGGAAGTACAACTTAAGGAAATTGCAAAGATAAATGCCCAGAGAGCATCTGGCTCTCTCCCAAGTTCTATTGAGGCAAATCCTCGAGGTCAAGTTAATACAATCTTCTTGAGATGTGGCAAGGAATTAGCTTCTCAAAAAGTCAAAGAGAAGGCTAAGGAGAGTGATGTGGAAAATCCAAACAAAGATAAGGAGGAAGAAATTTTGAAGGATAAGGTACTGCAAGAAGAAGTTGCAAGGATGAAGAAGTTTATGTACCACCACTAATAGGCCCCATTCTTCCTTATCCTTAGAGGGTAAAGAGAAAGTCAGGGATGGATGAGAAATTTCTCCGATTTATGGAGAAAATGAAGAATGTTCAAATAAGTGTCTCTTTCTTAGAGATGTTAGATCAAGTTCCACACTATGCCAAGTTTCTAAATGAACTCATCACTAAGAAGAGGAAGTGGGAGGATGGAGAGACAGTCACCCTTATGGCTGACTGTAGCTCTCTAATCTCACAGAATCTTCTGATGAAGCTAAAAGATTCGGAGAGTTTTATAATTCCCTGTTTTATTGATGAAACCGAGTTTCCAAAATGTCTGTGTGATTTAGGCGCAAGTATCAACTTGATGCCTTTGTCTACATTTTAAAAACTAGGTTTGTGTGAAGTTAAGCCAACTTCAATGCTTCTCTAGTTGGCATACCAAACTATAAAGAAACCATTCAGTGTGGTTGAGGATGTCCTGGTGAAGATTGAAAAGTTCATCTTCCTGGTTAACTTTGTGGTTCTGGATTTCTCTGAGGATAAGAATTGTCCACTGATTTTTGGCAGACCCTTCCTTAACACAGCTCATGCATTGATAGATGTGCATAATGGTAAATTGGTGCTCCAAATTGGAGACGAGAAGGTTGAGTTCAACATGACAAGTGTTATGCGCATCCTCTTGATGAAGGGATGTGCATTAAAATTGATGTTGTAAATGAGTGTATCCTCGAGTTCTGCAAGGAGATCTTTAGAATTGAGGATAAAAACTAGAGAAAGAAAAGGAGGATATTGTGGAAGAAGTTAAGGAGGAAATTGATAAGAAAGGTTTACTTGAGGAGCTCGAAATTTATTTAAAATATCGGACTCCACCCTCGATTATGAAGGCTCCTTCCTTAGAACTAAAAGAGCTACCCTCACATCTAAGGTATGCTTTCTTAATAGGTGGAGAGAGATTACTGATTATTATATCGAATAAGCTCACTAAGGGAGAAAAAGAGAAAGTGCTCACAGTTGTGAACAAATGGATTAAGGCCATTGCTTGGTAAATATCCGATATCAAGGGGATAAGCCCAGAAATTATGATGCACTATATTCACATGGAGGATGGAGCGAGGTCGAGAGTAGATTGACAAAGGAGACTTAATCCTAACATAAAGGAGGTTGTTAAGATGGAAGTGATAAAACTCCTCGAAGCTATAATTATCTATCTAATCTTGGATAATGAGTAGGTTAGTCTGATCCATTGTGTTCCCAAGAAAGGGGGAATGACTGTTGTGATCAACGAGGAAGGGGAACTCATCCCAACAAGAACTATGACCAGATGGAGAGTGTGTGTCAATTATTGTAAATTAAATGATGCCACACGGAAAGATCATTTCCCACTTCCATTCATTGATCAAATGTTGGAAAGGATTGCGAGGTATTCTTATTATTACTTTGTGGACGGGTATTCTGGGTACAACTAAATTGCAATATCCCCTAGAGATCAAGAGAAGACATCGTTCACCTGTCCCTTTGGTATTTTTTTATATCGTAGAATACTTTTTAGATTAAGTTGTGCCCTAGCAACATTCCAATGTTGCATGGAGTCTATCTTCTAGGAGAAGAATGAGAAGATTAAGGAAATCTTCATGGATGACTTTTCTATTTTTGGAGACTCATTTGATTATTGTCTTGACAACATAGACAAAGTATTGGAGAGATGTGAGGAAAAGAATCTCGTGCTCAACTGGGAAAAGTGCCATTTTATGGTAGACAAAGGAATAGTCCTTGGGTACAAGATTTTCAGAGCAGGAATGGAAGTAGATAGAGCTAAGACAGAGGCGATAGAGAAAATGGATGCACCAGCCACAATTAAATGAGTTAGAGCATTTCTGGGTCATGCCGAATTTTATAGAAGATTCATTAAGAACTTCTCTTTAAATGCTAAGCCTCTAACAAATTTGCTGGTTAAGGATGTATCCTTCAACTTTGATGAGAACTGCCTTAAGGCATCTGATGCTCTAAAGAAAGCTCTTATCACAGCTCCAGTGATTTCATCACCGGATTGGAAGCTTCCATTCGAATTGATATGTAATGTAAATGATCTAGCTTTAGGTTGTGTGCTTGGACAGAAGAAAAAGGGAAAACTCCATGTCATCTACTATGCTAGTAGAGTATTGGTAGGAGTTTAACTCAATTATACAATCACAGAGAAAGAAAAACTTACGGTTATTTACGCGTGTGACAAATTCAAGCCGTACTTGCTTGGTTCGAAAGTGATAATTTACACTGATCATGCAGCTTTGAGATATCTTTTCTCAAAGCAAGATGCCAAATCTCGCTTGATGTGCTAGATTTTGTTGCTCCAAGAATTTGACTTGTCCATTAAGGACAAGAAAGGAGCAGAAAATAGTGTCACAGATCATCTCTCTAGACTAAAGAAAAGTGATGGTATAGAGATTGAAGGGAATATTCAAGAAGAGTTTCCGGATGAAACTCTGATGGCAATAAGTAGAGTAGAAACTCCCTGGTTTGTGGATTATGCCAACTTTTTAGTTGGAGGAATTATTCCTACAGGTCTGAGTTATCTCCAAAGAAAGAAATTTCTACGGGATGTTCAGATATATGTAAGGGATGATCCGTACCTTTTTAAGAAGTGCAGTGATGGGGTTCTTCGACGTTGCATTGCCCGTTGGGAAGTAGTAAATATTTTAGAGCAATGCCATAACACTCCCTACTCAGGTCATTATGGAGCTTTAAGAACCACATCTCGAGTTTTCAAATGCAGATTATTGGCCTTTCATCTTCAAGGATGCACATAGTTATGTTGAGTAGTGTGACCACTGCCAAAGAACGAGAAATATCTCAAAGAGGAATGAGATGCCGTTATTTGGAATTTTAGAGATTGAGCTCTTTGACATTAAGCTAGAGTAGTTATCCGATTTCTTAAGAAGCTCTTCTCGAGATTTGGAGTGCCACGAGCGATATTCAGTGATGGTGGTTCATATTTTTGCAACAAGCAATTTGATGTCCTGCTAAAGAGATATGGGGTAACGCACAAGGTGGCAACACCTTATCATCCCTAAACTAGCAGACAAGTTGAGTTTTCAAACCGATAGCTCAAGAAAATCTTGGAAAAGATGGTCAGTACAGCAAGGAAAGATTAGTCGAACAAGCTTGATGATGCCTTATGGGCATATCGAATGGAATTCAAAACACCAATAGGAATGATGCTTTATAGGCTTGTTTATGGCAAAGCATGCCATCTTCCAATGGAGCTTGAGCATCGTGCATTTTGGGCAATCAAGACCCTTAATTACGATTACAAAAAGGTAGGGAGCGTAGAATTCTCCAACTTAAAGAGTTGGAGGAAATGCATGACTTGACATTCGAGAGCTCAAAGCTTTACAGGAAAAGGACCAAGAGAAGACATGATGCCCATATCATCAAGAAAGATTTTAAGGAGGGGCAGCATGTTCTTCTCTATAACTTGCAACTAAGACTCTTCCCTAGGAAGCTCAAATCTAAGTGGAGCAGCCCATACCAGATTGTCAAAGTGTTCCCTTTTGGGGCACTAGATTTGCAAGATAGCAAGGGGTTAGTCTTTAGAGTCAACGACCAAAGATGCAAAATTTACATTAGAGGAAGCGATATTAATCGAGATGCGGAGGTGCAATCAGTTTATGTGCCATCCAGTGCTTGAATATTTGGAACAAAGTAAGGCTCTTTTACCTACAGAGAATAAAGAACATGATGTTTTGCACTGAGTATATTTGTCTAGTTAGTGTCTTAGTTTCTAGGAAAATCTCAATTGACATTTTCCTCATCATTCTCCGTCAAGCAAAAGAGACTTTGAGAATCGAGCAATGTGATAAAAACTTCTTGAGACATTCGAGAGGAACATTAAAGAGTGCCTACAAGAGGAGGATGAAGAGATTTGAATTTTGTCCCAAGTGTGGAAAGTTAGAACATGATGGAAACTGTAGCAAGAATAGCACTAACTCGCAAATTGAGCGTACCGTGCTACTATATTGTGACCCTATTAGGCTTAGAGCCGAAAAAGTTACACAAAAAGGTAGTTCATCATGGTATGCCATTTGTGAGTTGTGTAAATTACAAAAGTTGAAGTTGCACCTGTGACCCATGAGGATGGGGCATCTGGTTTTCAAGAACGCAGCGTACATAAAAGCCAAAAAAAATTAGATTAGATGTTTTTTTCTTATATGTGATCTTTTATTTTTAGTATTTATATCCTAAGTGTGAAATTTTTGTAGTTTGTACATAATTGGCGCACGCCAATGGATATGGCGCACGCCATGTCATGTGATTTGGGAGATGGTGGCGCACGCCAATGAAAATGGTGCACGCCAATGAAAATGGCACACGCTAGTTCTGCAAGAAAGGAGAAATTGGTGCACGCCAAAGGACCTGGCACACACCAGTTTTAGGTAGAATGGTTTATAAAAGTTGCGGGCATGTGCCATTTTTCATAAAAAATCAAAACCCAATCCTTCTCGCTTCCAAAAACCTCAAAGTTGAACGAACCCAACCCTCCCAAACCGTTTGCCTATAGTACCCAAGGTCTGAAATAAGGTTTACAATAGCAGATGATGCAGGATATAGCTGGATTCAATGTATGGACAGGATGAAGTACGCAAGAAACCCTTTGCATTCTCTACCAAGTTCTCCACCCCGAGACATCTGCGATCGCTACAACGCTCCCTTCGTAATCTTCCACGATTGGGAGGGAGAGAGGTATCAAAGATTTTCTCAGCTTACTACTCTTAGTCATTTTAAGATTAATTGGGATGACATGAAGATATTAGGGGTAGATAGGAAATTGCGGTCGATGATTAGGAAGTTGGGGTGGAATACTTTGAGAATAGGGAGATTATGGCTAGGCAAGAACTAGTCTTAGAATTCTACTGTACGCTGTAGGTTCTAGTAAACAAAGGTTCATTCACTACACATTTCTTTGATACTGATTTTGGCATGAATGAACTTGAGTTTAATGACCTCTTTGACCTTAAGTCTAGAGTAGGGACTTTAGACTTTACACCTGCTAGTAGAGCCCATAGGGCATGGCATGAGATTATAGGCTTTGAGAGATATGAATTGGGGAGGGCGTCGAATGCGCTTATTAGAGAACCACACTTAGGCATCCTCCATTACTTTATGACTCTGACCAGTAATCTTTGTCCGATTAACCATTTTCGAAAATATTTGAACTAATCACATACCTCTGCAAGAATTTTCCCGAAATAAACATGGAGAGAACTGACATCAAAATAACTGTTAGGGGGCCCCGAGCAAGCGAGCTTCTAAGAGATGCAGCCATCCAGAAGCTACCTTCAGCTTCGGCGAGCGTATCAGATGCTGTTGCTCTGCACATGGACCCGCAGTTGTATCGAGCAGCCAGGCACTGTGATGTGGATGCTTTCGTACAGGTGCTCGACAAGGTGTCGAATGAGAAACAGCTAAGTGTGGCTGAAATTATTAGGAGCACAACTCCAGGGAAGAACACACTTGTCCATCTTGCTGCTCTCTATCGGAACTCGGATCTTCTGGATTTCATCTGCCAGTTGTATCCTCCTGTTGTATCCGAGAGAAACTCAAAAGGCGACACTGTGTTGCACGTTGCTGCGAGGTCCGGATTTGAGAACGGGGTAGAGTATCTTCTCAATCCTCACAGAAGTCCTTCCTTTTTCCAGGAAGTCATTCTGGTTTCCGAGTTGCTCGATGTTAAGAATGAGCAAGGGAACACGGCCTTGCATGAGGCGATTCTGTCTAGGAGTTTCCGGATTTTTCACATGTTAGTTGTTGCAGGTCCTCGACTTTCCTTCTGTCTGAACAGTGAAAGGGCGTCTCCTCTCTATCTCGCTGTTCAAGCTGGAGACTTGGCTTGCATCAAGATGGTTCTCCAACATAATGGAGAAGCCGAACCTCGTGACATGCTGGAGGGGAAGTCCCCGCTTCTTGCTGCTGCAGTTAATGCGGCCACTAAGAAAAACATAGGTGCATCTCCCGAAATATTAAATTGTTGTTTCGTTTTCTGATTGATTCCTCTCATTGTACTATTGTTGATATTGCATATGCAAAGTCATGGTTGTATGCAGAACTTCTCTTATGGTATGATTCAACTTTCTATGAAATTGCAGAAATCTTGCTACTTATGTTGGAGGGAGAGCCAAGGTTTGTCGATTCACGAGACGAAGAAGGGAGAACCATGCTTCATTGGGCAGCATATATAGGATGTTTTGAGGGTGTCCGGTTCTTGGTTTACAAACGTGCCGAAAGTGCTTATGAACGCTCCAACTCTGGTCTTTTTCCTATCCATTTGGCCGCCATGAAAGGGCATCTTGACATCATCAAGGATCTGTTTCAAGATTGCCCATATATCGGTGAGATGCTTAGTGCAAATGGCAGGAGTATACTCCATGTTGCATGCATGAGCGGCAGGCATAACATAGTCGAATACATTCTTGAAACATATGAGCTCGAGGAGCTTATCAACCTGAGGGACGAGGATGGGAACACACCGTTGCACTTGGCAACAATGGAATGGCACCCTCGCATTGTTAGTCTTCTTACACGGGACGAGCGAGTGAATCTTGGATTGGTCAACAAACAAGGCTTAGCAGCAATGAATTGCACTGATTTCATGTATCAAACGAAGACGACACAACCGTTTAGGAAGGTACTAATGGCAAGTATTCTTTCACCATAATATCCGGATACAAATCCTCAC